>JBAIAC010000510.1:0-223396 GCA_037349315.1 Chelydra serpentina | reverse complement strand
GGCCGGGTTCTGATCTCAGCTCCTGGGGTTAATCCGGAGTTACCCCTGACTGCAGTGGGGACAGGGCCGGGTTCTGATCTCTGCTATCCCAGGGTCAATCCGAAGTCACCCCTGACTGCAGTGGGGACAGGGCCGGGTTCTGATCTCTGCTATCCCAGGGTCAATCCGGAGTCATCCCTGACTGCACGGGAGTGAATCCAGATTTGCACCAGGGGGCCATGTAGTTTACAGTTAAGCCCCCCACCCCCACCCCGAGCCATGGGCAGTTGGATAGAACACAATAAACAATCCAGCTTTATTCTGTAGGGCGCCTCTATACACCGCGGCGGGCGCCACTTCCCCCTGCTGGCTGGAATAAGCCCCGCTCGCCACTGTGTCATAGTCCTCGTACCGCTCCAGGCTGAGGGGGAGTCTCCGACAGCCCCGGCTGCAGAGGCTGGGGTGTGGGTCCCTCCCCGCAGCCCCCGGCTGGGGTTACTCAGCCACGTTGAACTGCAGCAACCCCTCGGCCGCCCCGCCGGCCCCCAGCGCCTCCCGCAGCTGGGTCCAGAAGACGTCCTGAGCCTCGGGCTGCTCCGGCCAGTGCAGGTAACTGCGCTGCTTCACCAGCTTCCGCAGGCGGTGGTAGGGGGAGAGGCTGCGGGGGCGACAGGCCGAGATCTGAGCCCCGGGACCCACGGCACAGGGCACCCGCTCCCCACAGCGCCCCGGGATCTCCCCCCACAGCAACAGCACCCCCCCTGCTCCCCACAGTAACAGCCCCCCCCCCCGCTCCCCACAGCGCCCCACAGTAACAGCCCCCCTGCTCCCCACAGCGCCCCCAGGAGCCTCCCCTACAGCCAGCACCCCCTGCTGCTCCCCACAGCGCCCACAGTAACAGCCCCCCCCACTCCCCACAGCGCCCCGGGATCTCCCCCCACAGCAACAGCACCCCCCCTACTCCCACAGTAACAGCCCCCCCGCTCCCCACAGCGCCCACAGTAACAGCCCCCCCTGCTCCCCACACGCCCCACAGTAACAGCCCCCCTGCTCCCCACAGTAACAGCCCCCCCGCTCCCCACAGCGCCCCACAGTAACAGCCCCCCTGCTCCCCACAGCGCCCCGGGAGCTCCCGCCACAGCAACAGCACCCCCCCCTGCTCCCCACAGTAACAGCCCCCCCCCCCCGCTCCCCACAGCGCCCCACAGTAACAGCCCCCCTGCTCCCCACAGCGCCCCCAGGAGCCTCCCCTACAGCCAGCACCCCCCCCTGCTCCCCACAGCGCCCCACAGTAACAGCCCCCCCCACTCCCCACAGCGCCCCGGGAGCTCCCCCCACAGCAACAGCACCCCCCCTGCTCCCCACAGTAACAGCCCCCCCACTCCCCACAGCGCCCCGGGATCTCCCCCCACAGCAACAGCACCCCCTCCCCCGCTCTCCACAGCGCCCCACCAGTAACAGCACCCCCTCCCCCGCTCCCCACAGCGCCCCACAGTAACAGCCCCCCCTGCTCCCCACAGCGCCCGGGAGCTCCCGCCACAGCAACAGCACCCCCCCCCTGCTCCCCACAGTAACAGCCCCCCCCCCCCGCTCCCCACAGCGCCCCACAGTAACAGCCCCCCCTGCTCCCCACAGCGCCCCCAGGAGCCTCCCCTACAGCCAGCACCCCCCCCTGCTCCCCACAGCGCCCCACAGTAACAGCCCCCCCCACTCCCCACAGCGCCCCGGGGAGCTCCCCCCACAGCAACAGCACCCCCCCTGCTCCCCACAGTAACAGCCCCCCCACTCCCCACAGCGCCCCGGGATCTCCCCCCACAGCAACAGCACCCCCTCCCCCGCTCCCCACAGCGCCCCACAGTAACAGCCCCCCCCACTCCCCACAGCGTCCCACAGTAACAGCCCCCCCCCTGCTCCCCACAGCGCCCCACAGTAACAGCCCCCCCCCTGCTCCCCACAGCGCCCCCAGGAGCCTCCCCTACAGCCAGCACCCCCCCCACACTCCCTCAGCACCCCGGGATCTCCCCACACAGCAACAGCACCACACCCCTGCTCCCACAGCGCCCCACAGCAACAGCCCCCCCCCCTGCTCCCCACAGAGCCCTGGGAGCTCCCCCACAGCCAGCACCCCTCCGCTCCCCACAACACCCATGGGAGCTCCCCCCACATCCAGCACCCCCCCACCACTCCCCACAGCGCCCCAGGAGCTCCCCCCACATCCAGCACCCCCCTGCTTCCCACAGTGCCCCAGGGAGCTCCCCCACAGCCAGCACCCCCCCACACACTCTCCACGGCACCCCTGGGATCCCCCCCCCGCTCACCGGTAGTTGGGGATGTCCTCCAGGAAGACGACGACCAGCGGGTCGTGGCCCTGGTAGTAGGTGCGGGCGCAGGCCAGCTGGATCTCCAGCGAGCACCACTCGCTGTCCAGGGCGCGGGCGCTTAGCAGGCACAGGGCCTTGCGGCTGCGGCTCACCCCGTTCTGCACGTTGTCCAGGTAATAGGCCCCGGGGGCGAAGTCGCGGGGGCCGAAGCAGAGCCGGAACCGGGGCGCCCCTTCCCCCTCCAGCTTGGCCAGCAGCGTGCGGGCCACCCAGGCCTCGTCCTCGGCGCAGCAGGAGATGTAGGCGTCGTACTGGTAGCCCCGGCGGTCCCGCCGCAGCCGGCCCCGGCCCCAGGCCCGCAGCAGGTAGTAGCCGTACCGCAGCGTCCAGCCCAGCTTGGCCCCGGCCAGGGACCCCGCCAGCGTCAGGACGGTGGCGGCGAACGAGCCCGCGAAGAAGGCGCCGCCCGGGTCCGCCCGGCAGAAGGAGAGATCGTGGGCTTGGAAGGGCCCCTCGCTCACGCCGGGCCCCAGGCAGAGGTAGGAGCCCAGCAGGGCCACCTGGACCCCGGCTCCGCCGCCGACCAGTTCTGGAACCAGGCGTTCTCGCAGGAGCAGGCCAAGGGGTTCCCGGCCAGGTCCAGGTAGCGCAGCGCCGGCAGGCCGGCCAGCGCGGCCCGGCTCACGTTCCGCAGCCCGTTCTCCCGCAGCGAGAGCCGCTCCAGGGCGGCCAGGCCGGAGAAGACCTCGCCGGGCAGGTCCCGGAGGGAGCTGCCGTCCAGCCGCAGCTGCCGGAGGCCGGCCAGGCCTCGGAAGAACCCCGGGCGGAGGCTGAAGGGCCCTTCCCGGCCGGGTAGACGTCGGAGAGGTCCAGGGAGCGGAGGCCGGCCAAGGGAGCCAGCGAGAGGTTGAGGAAGACGCCGCCGGGGTTGTCCCGCAGGCTGAGCTCCTGGAGGCTCCCCAGCCCTTGGAAGAGTTTGGAGGGCAGCCAGATGGCGCGGCGGGCCTCCTGCGAGCTGAGGTCCAGCCCCCGCAGGGCCGGCAGGGCCGGCGAAGGGGCGGGCGAGTCGTACTTGCTGTAGGCCAGGAGGCAGTTGCGGCTGAGGTCCAGGGTCTCCAGGGCTTCAGGCCCAGGAAGGAGCCTTGGGAGAGCTTGTAGAGGCCGTTCCGGGCCAGCGCGAGGTAGCGGAGGGAGGTGAGGCCCCGGAAGGCCCCTTTCTGGAGGGTGAGGATGCGGTTGCCAGAGAGCAGCAGGGTGCGGAGATGGTGGAGGCCCTGGAAGGCCAGGTCTTGACGTACTGGAGGTTGTTGTCGCTCAGGTCCAGGGTCTCCACCTTGCGGGCGTAGACGAAGGTGTCGCGGTGACGGCGGCCAACTGCCGCCCCGCAGCAGCAGGGTCCTCAGGGAGGCCATGCCCAGAAAGGTTTCCTTGTGGAGGTAGGTCAGGCGGTTCCTGGACAGGTCCAGGTGGGCCAAGCCGCTGAGGGGCCGGAAGACGCGGTCGTCCAGCTCGGTGAGGAGGTTGTGCCGCAGGACGAGGACGCGGAGCCGGGGCAGCTCCCCGCCCCAGGCGCTCTGCTTCAGCTGCCTGACCTTGCACTTGTCCAGTGAGAGGGACTCCAGCCGGGGGAAGGAGCGGAAGACGCCCCCCTCCAGCCGGCTCAGTGGGGTGGTGGACAGGTCCAGGCCCGGTCAGGTTGGCGCAGGCGCCCAGTTGGCCCAGCCGGGACGGCGGCACCTTGGAGTGTTTGATGTCCAGGGCGGCCAGCGCCGGCAGGCTCACCAGGACCTGGCAGGCCAGCCCCAGGTCCGCGTCCAGCCGCGGGCGCATGCTGGACCAGTGCAGGGCTGTGAGGTTGGGCAGCGGCAGCCCCAGGAGGTAAGAGACGTTGAGGGGGTTTTCGTCCAGACTCAGCTCCTCCAGGCCGGGCGCGGCGCGGAAGGAATCGGCCTCCAGCCGGCTCATGTTGTTGCGGGTGAGGTTGAGGGCGCGGAGGCCGGGCAGGGAGCAGCCGGCCAGGTCCAGCCAGGCGATGCTGTTATTCCGCAGGTTGAGGGCCCTTAGGAAGGGCATGGAGAGGAGGCCGGGGCCGGGGCACGGGGCGGAGATCCGGTTGGAGTCAGGTCGAGGAGGGAGAGGTTGGCCAAGCCGCCGGCGGCCGCGGCCACCTCCTGGAGCCGGGCGAGCCGGTTGTGGGGCAGGTGGAGCTCCCGCAGGCCGGGCTGGGCCGCCAGGGCGGCGGGTGCAGGGCGGCCAGGGCGTTGCCCCCCAGAAGCAGCCACCCGCAGGCCCGGCAGCTCCGCCAGCGCCGCGGGGCCCAGGGCCCGCCAGCCGGTTCTGGCTGAGGTCCAGCAGCTCCAGCCGCCCGCAGGCCCCGGAAGGCGCCGGCCGGCAGGGCGCGGAGGAGGTTGCGGTCGAGCCGCAGCTCCCGCAGGCGGGCAGGTGGGCGAAGGGTGGCGGGGGCCAGGCCTTGCAGGGCGTTCCGCGAGGCGTTGAGCCGGAGGGTGGAGTTGGGCAGCCGGGCGATGGCCTGGCCCAGCCGGGTGATGCCGCGCCCGGCGCAGCACGCGGAGCCGGGCAGCTCATAGGGGCAGCACGCACCCGGCGAAGCCGAAGGCGCCGGCACAGTGACCACAGGCAGCGGCTGCAAGGAGCCAGAGGGGCAGGGCCAGGGGCTGGGCCATGGTGTGTGTGTGTGTGTGTGTGTTTGGAGGGTGTGTGTGTGTGTTTGGGGGGGTGGGGTGTGTGTGTGTGTTTGGAGGGGGTGGGGGGTGTTTGGGGTGTGGGGTTGTGAGGGGTGTGTGTTTGGAGGGGTGTGTGTGTGTTTGGGGGTGTGGGGGTGTGTGTGTGTTTGGAGGGGGGGTGTGTTTGGGGGTGTGGGGGTGTGTGTTTGGAGGGGTGTGTGTGTGTTTGGGGGTGTGGGGTTGTGAGGGGTGTGTGTTTGGAGGGGGTGGGGGGTGTTTGGGAGTGTGTGTGTTTGAAGGGGGGGTGTTGGGGGGCTGGGGGGGTGTTTGGGAGTGTGTGTGTTTGGAGGGGGTGTTTGGGGGGTGGGGTGTGTGTTTGGAGGGGGGGTGTGTTTGGGGGTGTGGGGTTGTGAGGGGTGTGTGTTTGGAGGGGGTGGGGGGTGTTTGGGAGTGTGTGTGTTTGGA
Organism: Chelydra serpentina; assembly: GCA_037349315.1. Taxonomy (NCBI): domain Eukaryota; kingdom Metazoa; phylum Chordata; order Testudines; family Chelydridae; genus Chelydra; species Chelydra serpentina. The sequence continues at coordinate 217,947 of JBAIAC010000510.1, read as the reverse complement.
GGGGGGTGTTGGGGGGCTGGGGGGGTGTTTGGGGGTGTGTGTGTTTGGAGGGTGTGTGTGTGTGTTTGGGGGGGTGTGTGTTTGGAGGGGGTGTTTGGGGGGGGTGGGTCTGTGTGTGTGTTTGGAGGGGGTGGGGGGTGTTTTGGGAGTGTGTGTGTTTGGAGGGGGGTGTTGGGGGGTGGGGGGTGTTTGGCGGTGTGTGTGTTTGGAGGGTGTGTGTGTTGGGGGGGGTGTTTGGAGGTGTGGGGGGTGTTGGGTGTGTGTGTGTGTTTGGAGGGGGGTGTTTGGGGTGTGTGTGGGGGGGGCCGGTGTGTGGTTGGGGGGAGGTGGGGGTGTTTGTGTGTGTTTGGGGAGGTGGGGGGTGTTGGGGGGTGTGTTGGGGGGGGTGTTTGGGGGGGGTGGGGGGTGTTTGGGGGGCCGGTGTGTGTGTGTGTGTGTGTGTGTCTGGCACGCCCCTGCTGGCACCGCTCAGAACACGCCCCGCTTACCTCCCTTACCCCACCTGCTGACCGCACCCCACTCCCGCGTGACCTGTGGGCGGGCTTCTGGCTACATCCCGCCCTCTCACCGGGATTGACAGCTCCCCCACTCCCAAGGATTGCCTCCCCAGTCGGATGGCAGGGGCCTTAGAAGCGCCCCAGTCTCCTGCTCCCGGCCAACGGCCCAGCACAGAGACACCTGCAACGAGAAGAGCAAATTGCACGTCGGTCACTAGTGGTTAGAACAGGGGGGCTGGGAGCCAGGACTCCTGGGTTCTCTCCCTGGCTCTGGGAGGGGAGTGGGGTCTAGTGAGTTAGAACAGGGGGGCTGGGAGCCTGGACTCCTGGGTTCTCTCCCCGGCTCTGGGAGGGGAGTGGGGGCTAGTGGTTAGAGGGGGCGAGGCTGGGAGCCAGGACTCCTGGGTTCTCTCCCCAGCTCTGGGAGGGGAGTGGGGGCTAGTGGTTAGAGGGGGGAGGCTGAGAGCCAGGACTCCTGGGTTCTCCCCAGCTCTGGGAGGTGAGTGGGGGCTAGTGGTTAGAGGGGGGAGGCTGGGAGGCAGGACTCCTGGGTTCTCTCCCCAGCTCTGGGAGGGAGTGGGGGCTAGTGGTTAGAGGGGGCTGGTTCTGTTCCCACGGCTAACACTAACTGTGTGTAACCTCACGGGGCCAGCCACCATTTCTCTGCTTCACTTCCCCTTCTGCAAAGCCGGGCTAAGGACGTTCCGTCTGCAGCCCGGAGGCCTGTGGAATCAGGGAGCTAATGATCGGAAAGGGCTTAAATCCGGGTTAAGCAAGGGCAGTATTGGCACCGTCCCAGGGCAGGGACTGGCTGGCTCAGGGGGGCAGGGAATGGGGCCCGGGGCCTGTCTCCTCCAGGGGGCGCTGGCTCCCATCTGGCAGCAGGTGCCCTACATGGTTTCTATTCTGGGGCCTGCGCATGCTGAGTTTGTTGGGTCTCAGCCCTGCTCCCAGGTGCCCCTGGGGCATGAACCCCCTGCCCCCATCCACCGCCGGGAGAGAGGCCAAAGTTCGCATGGGCCTTTGATACAGAGCCCCTGTGCCCCCGAGATAGGGTGCCCCCCGGAAGGACTGGGGGGAGCTATGTGGGGGGGGGGGGGGGCAAAGTAGACAATGGCTGCCTCCTGGCTGGGCTGGAGGAGTTGAACCGTGGGCCGGGGGGGGGGTGTTTCTTTGGATGCGGTTGTGCCCCCTAGTATCAGGAAATCGCAGCTTCTGCGCTTCCCCCCCCCCGCTCTGCTTTTCTAGCGGTTGCAAATGAAACAATCTCTGGGAAGTGGGTTGTGTCCCTGCCACAGACACGCTACCATGGCTCCCCCCCCCCGCCCCCCGCCAGGGCTCTGACACCATCAGCCGGGGTGCCACCGGCTGGAGCTGGCGACTCAGGGGGGAGTGAGTCTGGGCGGGGGGTGTCCTCAGCTGGGGGATGGGCTCCCCAGGGGCCTTCATGGTCTGGGTTGCCGCTGACCCGTTCTTGCTGGGGGGGCGGGGCGGTTGGGGCTGGGGGCCTGCAATGAGAGCATGGGGGGAGGGGGTATGTCTACGTGACCAGACCCCCAACTTGGCTGGTGTGCCTCACTCCCGACCCGCAGCCCCCTGCTAGCCCAGCCCTGGGCTCCCCCTCCCCCCAGCTCTGCCCGTGCCCCTCACTCCTGACCCACAGCCCCCTGCTACCCCAGCCCTGGGCTTCCCCTCCCCCCAGCTCTGCTGGTGCCCCTCACTCCCGACCCACAGCCCCCTGCTACCCCAGCCCTGGGCTTCCCTCCCCCCAGCTCTGCCGGTGCCCCTCACTCCCGACCCACAGCCCCCTGCTAGCTCAGCCCTGGGCTCCCCCTCCCCCCAGCTCTGCCGGTGCCCCTCACTCCCGACCCACAGCCCCCTGCTAGCCCAGCCCTGGGGCTCCCCCTCCCCCCAGCTCTGCCCGTGCCCCTCACTCCCGACCCGCAGCCCCCTGCTAGCCCAGCCCTGGGCTCCCCCCTCCCCCCAGCTCTGCCGGTGCCCCTCACTCCCGACCCACAGCCCCCTGCTAGCTCAGCCCTGGGCTCCCCCTCCCCCAGCTCTGCCGGTGCCCCTCACTCCCGACCCACAGCCCCCTGCTAGCTCAGCCCTGGGTTCCCCCTCCCCCCAGCTCTGCTGGTGCCCCTCACTCCCGACCCACAGCCCCCTGCTACCCCAGCCCTGGGCTTCCCCTCCCCCCAGCTCTGCCGGTGCCCCTCACTCTCGACCCGCAGCCCCCTGCTAGCCCAGGGCTCTCTCTCACCTGCTATCTCAGAGCTCCGACTTTCGGCACCGTCTGTCCCAACTCTCACTGGCCGCGACTTCCTCATTGTGCAACGCGCCCACACCAGAAGCCTGCTGCGGAAATTAGGGCACCCAGGGGTATGCGCAGGGTGTGCAACAGGGGGCGCCCTCCCCCATAGGGGCCACTGACCCCCATCCCGCTCCCCGCAGCCCAGCGCCCCCTGCTGACCCCCCACCCCGCTCCCCGCAGCCCAGCGCCCCCTGCTGACCCCCCACCCCGCTCCCCGCAGCCCGGCGCCCCCTGCTGACCTCCCACCCCGCTCCCCACAGCCCAGCGCCCCTGCTGACCTCCCACCCCGCTCCCACAGCCCAGCGCCCCCTGCTGACCCCCCACCCTGCTCCCCACAGCCCGCGCCCCCTGCTGACCTCCCACCCCGCTCCCCACAGCCCAGCGCCCCCTGCTGACCTCCCACCCCGCTCCCACAGCCCAGCGCCCCCTGCTGACCCCCCACCCCGCTCCCCACAGCCCGGCGCCCCCTGCTGACCTCCCACCCCCGCTCCCCACAGCCCAGCGCCCCTGCTGGACCCCCCACCCCGCTCCCCACAGCCCAGCGCCCCCTGCTGACCCCCCACCCCGCTCCCCGCAGCCCGGCGCCCCCTGCTGACCTCCCCCCCCGCTCCCCACAGCCCAGCGCCCCTGCTGACCCCCCATCCCGCTCCCCGCAGCCCAGCGCCCCTGCTGACCCCCCACCCCGCTCCCCGCAGCCCAGCGCCCCCTGCTGACCCTGCTCCCCACAGCCCGGCCCCCCTGCTGACCTCCCACCCCGCTCCCCACGCCAGCGCCCCCTGCTGACCCCCCACCCCGCTCCCCGCGCCCGGCGCCCCCTGCTGACCCCCCACCCTGCTCCCCACAGCCCGGCGCCCCCTGCTGACCGCCCACCCCGCTCCCCACAGCCCGGCGCCCCCTGCTGACCTCCCACCCCGCTCCCCACAGCCCAGCGCCCCCTGCTGACCCCCCATCCCGCTCCCCGCAGCCCAGCGCCCCCTGCTGACCCCCCATCCCGCTCCCCGCAGCCCGGCGCCCCCTGCTGACCTCCCACCCCGCTCCCCACAGCCCGGCACCCCCTGCTGACCTCCCACCCCGCTCCCCGCAGCCCAGCGCCCCCTGCTGACCCCCCACCCCGCTCCCCACAGCCCGGCACCCCCTGCTGACCTCCCACCCCGCTCCCCACAGCCCGGCGCCCCCTGCTGACCCCCCACCCCGCAGCCCAGCGCCCCCTGCTGACCCCCCGCCCCGCTCCCCAGCGCCCCCTAGCGCCATGCTGGGGCATTGGGGCAGCCCTGGCTGCTGGGGAGCTGCAGTGGCAGGGGGTGGGCAGATGGGGGCAGACTGAGCCAGAGACAATTCGAAGCCGAGCTGGGAGGTTGCTGGGCCGGGGAGATGCTGGCCGCAGTCCCATGGGAACAGGAAGCCCAGAGCACCATGGACGTGCCCGGGAGCCCCGCCAGCCCGGGGGGGCGGAAAGATGCTGCTGACGCCAGGTCCGGGGCGGGTGGGGCACCAGGAATCCAGGGAAGTGGGAGGCTGCAGGAGACACGTCTTTGCATCTGGAACCGGGTCGGGGAACCCAGGGAGTGGAGATGGGGGAAAGGAAGGTGCGGGCAGAGCCCTGCCGGTGCCCCTCAGTCCAGACCCGCAGCCCCCTGCTAGCCCAGCCCAGCCCCCTCCTAGCCCTGCCCGTGCCCCTCACTCCCGACCCGCAGCCCCCGGCTAGCCCAGCCCTGCCCCCTCCTAGCCCTGCCCGTGCCCCTCACTCCCGACCCACAGCCCCCGGCTAGCCCAGCCCTGCCCCCTCCTAGCCCTGCCGGTGCCCCTCACTCCCGACCCATAGCCCCCCGGCTAGCCCAGCCCTGCCCCTCCTAGCCCTGCCGGTGCCCCTCACTCCCGACCCGTAGCCCCTGGCTAGCCCAGCCCTGCCCATGCCCCTCACTCCCGACCCGCAGCCCCCTGCTAGCCCAGCCCTGCCCCCTCCTAGCCCTGCCCGGTGCCCCTCACTCCCGACCCGTAGCCCCTGGCTAGCCCAGCCCTGCCCGTGCCCCTCACTCCTGATCCGCAGCCCCGGCTAGGCCAGCCCTGCCCCCTCCTAGCCCTGCCGGTGCCTCTCACTCCCGACCCGTAGCCCCTGGCTAGCCCAGCCCTGCCCATGCCCCTCACTCCCGACCCGCAGCCCCGGCTAGGCCAGCCCTGCCCCCTCCTAGCCCTGCCGGTGCCTCTCACTCCCGACCCGTAGCCCCTGGCTAGCCCAGCCCTGCCCCCTCCTAGCCTGCCCGTGCCCCTCACTCCCAACCCGCAGCCCCCGGCTAGCCCAGCCCTGCCCCCTCCTAGCCCTACCCGTGCCCCTCACTCCTGACCCACAGCCCCCGGCTAGCCCAGCCCTGCCCGTGCCCCTCACTCCTGACCCAGTCCCTATTGCACATCTGAAACATGTATTACAATGACCATTCGTATTTGGCCACTGACCTTAGTAATTAGAAGGGACAGGGCCCCCCCCTGCCGAGCCCCCCCGCCCAACTCCCCGCAGCCCAGCGCCCCCTACTGAGCCCCCCACCCCGCGGCCCAGCACCCTCTAGTGCCAACGGGACCGGCGCTGACTGCCGGGGGGGGGGGCGGCGCCCCTGTAAGAACAGCCCCTGGGTCCCTCCATCGGGCTGGTTCCAGAGAAGCCAACACGTCCCGTCCAGGGCGGGGTGTATTTCCATTGGGGGGGGGGGGAGGTTGCCTGTCGCTTTAAATATGGAAATTAGCCAAATAGGCCACGCCCATTTCATGCTAAACTGGCCCAGATTTAGAGGGGCGGGGCGGTCGCGGGCGACTCCTGATTGGCTGGAAAGTTTCTTTTCGGGCTGGAGTTTTGGCAGGACATTTGTGTGTCGGTCTCTCTCAGTCCGCCCCTCCCGCCCCCCCCCCCGAACCGCCCATAACTCCTCCCCCGCAGCACCCCGCCCCCCAGAACCCCCCCCCCCGCACCCCTCCCCGAACCGCCCATAACTCCTCCCCCGCAGCACCCCGCCCCCCAGAACCCCCCCCCCCGCAACGCCTCCCCCCTCCTGGAATCCCTCCGCCCGCTCTCTGCCTCCCCCCCCACCCCTCCCCATAAGCTCTGCCCCCAACCCACCCCACCGCCCTCATTCCCCAGCCCCCCAACCCCGCTCCGCTGCCCCCTCCCTTTCTGGCCCCCCAGCCCCAACTCCGCCCTCCCCCTCGCTGGTGCTGCCCACCCCGCCCTCCGCCCCTCCCCTCCCCCACCCCACCCCCCAGCCCTCCGGTCCCTGCCTCGGGGCTCGCTGCGTCCCAGCTCCCGGCCCGTTCCGGCGCCAGCATGTCCCGCTCGGACGAGGTCAACCGGCTCACGGAGAGTGTCTATAGGGTGAGCCCCCCCCCCCCCTCCGCAACCGCCGGTCCCTGTCCTGCTCCTCCCGCCAGCCCCCCCCCCCCCGCCTCCTCCCCCTCCGCCGGTCCCTGTCCTGCTCCTCCCGCCAGCCCCCCCCCCGCCTCCTCCCCCTCCGCCGGTCCCTGTCCTGCTCCTCCCGCCAGCCCCCCCCCCGCCTCCTCCCCCTCCGCCGGTCCCTTCCCCGCTCCCTCCCGCCAGCCCCCCGCCCCTCCCTCCGCCGGTCCCCTTCCCTGCTCCCCCCCCGTCGGCTCCCCCCCTTCCCTGCTCCCCCCGCCCGCCGATCCCTTTCCTGCTCCCCCGCCGGCTCCCCCCCGCCGGTCCCTTCCCTGCTCCCCCCGCCAGCCCCCTCCGCCTGTCCTCCCCCTCCCCCCCCAACCGCCGGTCCCTTTCCTGCCCTCCCGCCTGTCTCCCCCCGGCCGGTCCCTTCCTTGCCCTCCCCCATATCCTTCTCTGCGCCCCGCCACTGGCCCCCCTTGCCTGCGCAGTTATTTTACTCCTGGGCCCGGCCGCGCCCCCCCCCCCCCCCCGCACTTCCTCCGTCTCCCTCCACCCCAGCTTTTCTCAACCCCCCCAGAGCCCGGAGCCCTTTGTTGGCCTGGCAGGGAAGAGTTTGGGGAAGTGTTTTGGGGAAGGGGGTGGCACTGGAGGGAGCATGTGTGGGGTAGATGGAGAGGGGTAAGGGGAACTGGGGGGGTCTAGATTCCGTTTACTCCGTCCCACCTGGGGGTTGGGCGGGTTGGGGGGCTGTGGGCCCTGCTGTTCACCCTGACTTTCATTGGGGATGGGTCCGGTTGCCCGGGTTTGGGTCCCCTCGGCTCCTGGCTCTTTCGGGGGCTATGGGCTTTAACCCCAGCCCACGGGGCAGCCCTGAGGGGGTGGGGTCAATCCGGAGTCACCCCTGATTGTAACGGGGCCAGGTTCAATCCGGAGTCACCCTGATTGCAGTGTGGCCGGTTTGTGATCTCCGACCCTCTGGTGTCAATCTGGAGTCACCCCGATTGCAACGGGGCCAGGTTCAATCCGGAGTCACCCCTGATTGCAGCGTGGCTGGGTCCTGATCCCAGCTCCCCCGCAGTGTCAATCCGGAGTCACTCTTGTTTGCAGCGGAGCTGGGTTCTGACCTCAGCCCCACAGCTCCATCCGGGGGCCGTTCACCGTGGAGATCAGGGTTTCCCCTGGACGTATTGGACCCGTTCCTGCTCGGCAGGAACGAAGGGGAAAACGAACCCACAAACGCTGGGGAGGGAGTGGGTCGGGGGGATGGTTTCCTGCCCATGTCGCTGGCGGATTAATCTGGTGTCTGTGGCGAGGGTTGTGTGCTGGGGTCTCGGCTCCCTTCTATCCATCCGTCCGTCCTCCCATGCACCCCTCCATCCCTGCCTGCACCCTTCCGTGCCCCGGCCCTGGGACCCCCACCTTCCATGCAGCCCCCAATCTGGGCCCCCCACCCAGGATGGGATGTGACCCCCACCAAAGGGGCTGGGGTGCAGAGCACTGTGGGGTGCTGCACCTTGTGTGGGTCCCCAGCCCCCTCCCCCGAGTCCTGCCAGCCCCTGTCCCAGCTGACCAGGAGCCGGGGGATTAGATGCCAGGGCGGGGGGGGGCTGCAATTTCTGGCTGGATCAGATTCTTTTAAAAGGCGAACGCGTTCCCGGGGAAACGGCCCGTGGGAGCCGAGAGAAATCGGGCTGGGCTCCAGACGCCTCTCGGATCCGCCCCCACCCCCCAGGGCCTGGGGGGCAGGGAACAGCCCCAGCTCAGGGCCCCCCCGGCTACACCCCTCTGGCTCCGGTGTTTCCCATGAGGCAGATCAGTCCATGTGTCCATCCCCACCCCTGTGTCTACATGTCTAGAGATAGCTGCATGTCCTACTTTGTTATTGTAGGGCCTACGTCGGCGGCTTTGCCATTGTAGGGTTGCTTGGGAACCCAGGAGTCCTGGCTCCCAGCCCTCCCTTGCTTCCCACTAAGACCCCCCCTCCTCTCCCCGAGCCGGGGAGAGAACCCAGGAGTCCTGGCTCCCCTCCCCCCGGGACAGTGTTTTTGCGCCCGACCCGCTGTCCCCAAAGCCATCGGGCTGAGCCGACTGATCTGGGCTGAGCCGGCGCTGGGCTCCCGTGTGCCGGGCGGGGAAGGGCTGGCAGCCGGCCGCGGCCCAGGGGCCTTCGCTCCAGCCAGCCGCCCTCCTGCTGGGGCAGCCGGGCCAGGCCCGGCACTGATCCGCCCTCAGCCGGCCCCATCTGCCACCTGCTGAGGGTGAGGGTGCCAGAGCCCCGGGGCTCAGTATGGTGTCTGTCCCTCCCCTCTCCATCCGTCCCTCCCCACCCATCATCTGTCCGTCCATCTTCACACACACCCTCCTATCCATCCATCCGTCCACCCCTCCCCTCATCCATCCGTCCATCCAGCCCCCTATCCATCCATCTGTCCGTCCACCCCTCTATCCATCCATCCATCCATCCACCCCCCCACCCTTTATCCATCCGTCCATCCTCCATCCATCCCTCTATCCATCCATCTGTCTGTCCACCCCCCAACCCTCTATCCATCCATCTGTCTGCCCACCTCCCTCACCCCTCTATCCATCCATCCGTCCACCCCTCTGTCCATCCACCCCTCCACCCCCTCTATCCATCCGTCCGTCCACCCTCCATCCGTCCCTCCATCCCTCTATCCATCCATCTGTCCACCTCCCTCACCCCTCTATCCATCCATCCGTCCACCCCTCTGTCCATCCATCCGTTCGTTCACCCCCCACCCCTCTATCCATCCGTCCATCTGTCTGTCCACCCCCCCATCCATCCGTCTGTCTGTCCACCCCCCACCCCTCTGTCCATCCATCCGTCTGTCTGTCCACCCCCCACCCCTCTGTCCATCCATCCGTCCGTCCACCCCTCTATCCATCCGTCCGTCCACCCCCACCCCTCTATCCATCCATCCGTCCGTCCACCCTCCCCACCCCCTATCCATTCATCTGTCCGTCCACCCCCCACTCCTCTATCCAGTCCATTTCCACCCACCCCTCTATCCATCCATCCCCACAAACTTCCTCATTTGTCCCTCTATCCATCCATCCCCTACTCGCCCCTCCACCCACCCCTCCGTCTGTCCATCCCCATACGTGCTCCTCCATCCGTCCGTCCATCCCCCATCCATCCCTCTCCACACACTCCCTGGATCCGTCCCTCGCTCCCCCTCCTAGCCCCCCACTCACCCCTCCAAGTGTCATTTTGCTTAAGGAATAAAATATCTTGGTGTCCTACAATGTAAATCCTCAAAAATGAGGAGTCCGGTGGCACCTTAAAGACTAACAGATTTTATTTGGGCATAAACGTTCGTGGGTAAAACCCCACATCTTCAGATGGAAATGCAATGTAAATCCTGCCACCCCCCAACCCAGGATACCCAGCCCCCGTGCCCCACCCCAGAGGGCCGCGTTCCAGTGCTGGGTGAGGGGTCCCCGTATTCCCTGCCCCTGCACCCCACCCTAGAGGGGCTGGGTCCCAGCATCAGGTGAGGGGTCCCCCATATACCCAGCCCTCACGCTCCACCCAGAGGGGCCACGTCCCAGCGCCGGGTGAGGGGTCCCCGTATACCCATCCCCCACACCCCACCCCAGAGGGGCCACGTTCCAGTGCCGGGTGAGGGGTCCTCGTATTCCCAGCCTCTGCGCCCCATCCCAGAGGGGCTGGGTCCCAGCATCAGGCGAGGGGTCCCCAGATACCCAGCCTCCGCGCCCCACCCCAGAGGGGCCGTGTCCCAGCGCCGGGCGACCGCACGAGCGCGGTGGAACTGTGATCAACCCCCCTCTTTTCGGTGCAGGTGATTCTGGACCAGTTCAACCCCGGCCTGAGGAGCTTTGTCACGATGGGGAAGAGTTACCAACGAGCGCTCTCAGGTAAACCCGCGACTTCCCCACGGACCCCCCCAGCCCGTCCCCGCCCTGGGGCCGGATGGGAGCCGGCGCCCCCTAGAGGGGACAGGCCCTGCGCCCTATTCCCTGCCCCCTGAGCCAGCCAGTCCCTGCCCTGGGGCCGGATGGGAGCCGGCGCCCCCTAGAGGGGAGAGGCCCCGCGCCCCATTCCCCACCCCCCTGAGCCAGCCAGTCCCTGCCCTGGGGCTGGATGGGAGCCGGCGCCCCCTAGAGGGGACAGGCCCCGCACCCCATTCCCTGCCCCCTGAGCCAGCCAGTCTCTGCTCTAGGGCTGGGTGGGAGCCAGCGCCCCCTAGAGGGGACAGGCCCCGCACCCCATTCCCCACCCCTGAGCCAGCCAGTCTCTGCTCTAGGGCTGGGTGGGAGCCAGCGCCCCCTAGAGGGGACAGGCCCCATGTCAATCACTCTCTCTCGCTCTCTCTCCCGGCAGGGGTGACCGTAGCGGCCAAGGGTTATTTCGACGCCCTGGTGAAGCTGGGGGAATTGGCCAGCGACAGCCAAGGTCCAAGGAACTGGGTAGGTGATGCCTGGGGGCGGGGGTGGGGGTGGAGAGGGCTGCGCCGTCTGCTCCAAGTCAGACCCACGGGCCCATCTACCCCGGTGTCCTGCCTCCTCCCCGCCCGCCTGGATCAGAGCTATGGGCCCATCACCCTGGCCTCCCACCCCACCCCCAGGTCTCCGTGCTGGGGGCTTCCTGCCGCAGGAAGCTGCTGTTTTCCTGCTGGAAGCTGCGATTTCCTCCCGTCTCCCCTCCCCCTGTCCAGGGCTGGGCCGGCCTTGCAGACTGGGGGGGAGCGGGGGGGGGGGGAGTATCTGTGTCCTGAGGAAACCCCCCCACCCACTACCATAGCTCAAGACCCAGCTGTCCCCCTTTGCCTTGCCTAGCAACCCCCCACCCAGGTTCCAGCTTTAACCCTTCACGGCCTGCGGGGGCCAGCTCTCCCCCCCCCCTTCACCCCCCCACACACTCTGCTGCTAGGGCCCAAATTCCCCCTCCCCCAGGGTGTGACCTGCCTGGAGGGAGGGAAGGGGGAGTTGAGTGGCTGGGGGGGCTCCCAAAGGCAGTGGGGGTGGAGTGAGGGGGGCTGAAGAGGGGATGGTGTCCCTCTGCCTCTGGGGGAGGGGGCCGTGGTGAGTGGCCTGGGAATTTGGAGAGGGGATTGTGTGTGTGCAAATCGTGGCAGGTGTGCGCAGGTTGTGTGTGTGTGAGAGCGCAGATGGCGGGAACCGGGAGGCGGGTGTGCGCAGACGGGCCGAGGGCGAGTTGTAGGGCCCGTGTGGGGGTGACCGCGGGGAGCCCCCGCGTTGTGTGACCGGGTGTGTGCGGGTGGTGTGTGTTAACGGAGGGGGGGGGGGGGCCCTGCTCACACGCGTGTGGAAATGGCAAGCGAGGCCCCGGGTGAGGGGGGCAGACGGGGCCGGGCTCTTTCGCCCCGCAGGGGATTATGGGATGGATTAACCAACACACCCACCCCCCCCCCCCGTCGTTTCCTCCTCCCCCAGGGGACACCCTGTTCCAGATGGCCGAGGTGCATCGCCAGATCCAGGTGCAGCTGGAGGAAACTGTGAGTATCCCCCCACCCATCCCGTTATCCCTCCCCCCCCCCCCCCCGGGTTCCCCTCCCCAGCCCCCCGCTAGCTCCCCACCTCCCCAAAGCCCTGGGCGCCTCCCATGTGCCCTCGCTGCCTTCTCAGGCCCCCCCCTCCCCACGAGACCCACCTGCACCCAGAACTTCTCATTCCCGGAGAGAACAGTCGCGTGGGCGGGGGGGGACCCTGCGTTCTCAGCTGGGGCGGGGGGGACGGGATACCATGAGGGGCACAAGAGGAGGGGGGATACTAGGGGGGTTGGGGTGACATGAGGGGGATATCATGGGGGAGATGTCCTGGGGGGAGGGGACCCCCTCTCACCCCCCTCTACTCTGTCCCCCCCCCCCCCCCCCCCCCCCGCTTGCAGCTGAAGCTTTTCCACTCGGAGCTGCTGGTGCAGCTGGAGCAGAAACTGGAGCTGGATGTCAAGTACCTGCTGGTGAGAGCCCCCCCCCCCCACGGTCCCCCCCAGCCCTGCGGGGGGCCCCCCCATACGGTTCCCCTGCCCCTCCTTGCTCCCCCTGTGCCCGCCAGCCCCCCTGCACCCACCCCAGTGCCCCTGACTCCCCCCCCATCCCGGCGCCTGCCCCTCCCTGGGCCCCCCTATCCACCCAGCCCCCCCCCCATGTGCCCCCCCATTTTCCCCTTTCACCAAAGGGTTCTGCCCATTGTGGCCGCGAAAGGCATTTGCAGCTCCCTGCCTCAGTTTCTCCAGTTGCACCATTCACAAGTTCAGACACAGATTGGGGTCCTTGTCGTACTGGGTGCTGCACCCACCCCCTGTGACTCAGATCTGGGGGGGGGGTCCCCGTCACAGTGCATAGAACCCCCCCCCCCGACTGAGATCTAGGGACGGGGGGTCCCTGTCGTGCCAGGTGCTGCGCAGACCGAGTTGGCCCTGCTTAGGGTCCTGGGAAGTCCCGTTCTCTCATCCCCAACCCCCACCTCCCATCCCTGGGGCAAGCTGACCCCCCCCTGCTCTGTGGCGCCCCCGCAGGCCACCCTGAAGAAGTACCAGAGCGAGCACCGGGCCAAGGCGGAGGCCATTGAGAAGTGCCAAGCAGAGCTGAAGAAACTGCGCAAGAAATGCCAGAGCAGCAAGAACCCCCAGAAATACGGGGACCGCGAGGTGCAGGTGAGGGGGGCAGTGGGGCTGGCGGGGGACCATGAGGTGCAGGGGAGGGGGGGCTGCAAGGGGAAGGGCTCCCAGGGGGGGTGGGGACCAGGAGGTGCTGGGGGGGTAAATCAGGCAGGGGGCACTTAATCTGGGTGCAAGGTCTGGGGCAGGGGTCTGCCCCACAGGGCCGAGACCCTCCCCTTCCCCCCACATGGTGACGTTCCTGCCCAGTCCCACGCTCGCACATGCAAGCGCGCTCGGCATGGGCTAGACGGCAGCAAAGCCGCCCCGAACACGCCCGCCCATGAGCCCGACACGCTAAAACACGGGGTGTACACACATGACAGACCCACACGCGGGCACACGCATGGGTATACAGACACTGGGCAAAGCCTCTATACCTCCAGGTCGGCCAATTGAGGCGGGGGTAGAAAGGGACCCCAGTCCGCGGACCCCCCCCCCCCCCTGTCTGCCCCCCAGGGCCCCTGGCAGCGAGGGTCAGAGCTTGGGAAAACAATTGGGATCGGCCAGGCTCCTGCAGGAGACCGACGGGGCCGTCACGTCCGGCCGGAAGCCATAGCAGGATGTCAGCGCCAGAGGCCGGGGGAGGCTGGGGCGGCCCGGGAGCTCCCCACCCCGCTCCCTGCGGCGCCCCCGGTGGGCAGAGGCGGGCGTTGCTGTCTTGGGAGCGGTGGCTCGGGGCACTGGCGGGATCGGAGCCCGAGGGGCCCGCGGCGCCGAAGGGTTTTAACATTCTTTGGCCAGCTGGTGCCTGGGCCCCTAATCTCCATAAGGGGCTTTGGGTGGAGGGACCGGGTGGGTGGGGGGTGGAACGCGCAGTGGGGGGGGGGGCAGGGACATACGCTGGGGGGCACCCACACGGGGTGCGGGGGGAGACACAATTGGGGAATGGAGAGCAGAATAGTTTCTGGCAAGCGTCTCCTGCCCTCCCCCCATAGTTCTCTGCCCCCCTCCCTCCTCTGCTCCTGGGTCCCCCCCAGCCTCACTCCCCCTCCCCTTCATTAGCATGTCAGGCGCCTGCTCCTTCCCCTCCCCCCGGCCTCTCCCCGCCTTGGCTCCGGAAGGCCCCCCTTTGTCGGCACCCATTGCCTGGGGAACCATTACTTCGGGGTCACGGCCCCCATTCTACAGGCTGCCGGGGCGGGAGGGGGAAGTGGGGCGGGCAAGGGGGGGATGGTGGTAACCCTTCCCCCCACCAGGGCCTGCTATAGGGAGGGGGGGGCAGAGGAGTGTGGGGGGGTGTTAACCCTTCCTCCGCCGAATCTAATATGGGGTGTCAGGGGCCTGATGTGGGGGGCTATTTGGGGACCAATGTGGGGGTGTCAGGGCCTGATGTGGGGGGCTATTTGGGGTTTGATATGGGGTGTCAGGCCAATATGGGGGGGATTATGTGGCTTTGGTATCTAGGCCCGGCTCTGAGGTGGTGAGGTCTGATAATGGGATGATTCGGGCCCCCACCCCCCATGCTCTGATGCACTCTTGGGACTCTTTTCTCCCCCCCCCGCCCCAGTATGTGGAGGTGATGAGCGCCAAGCAGAGCGGAGCTGGACCAGCTTTGTGGCGGAGGGATACAAGGCTGCTCTGACCGAGGAGCGCCGCCGTACTCGTTCCTGGTGAATCGCCAGTGCGCTGTGTCCAAGCACTTCAGTGCCTACCATGCCAAGGTGAGCTGCCGGTCCCGTATCCCTCCCGCCCCTGTGAGGTCTCTCCGTCCCCTGGGGAGGGGTCACACACTCCCAGTATCCCTCTGCCCTGCATCCTTCCCGCCTGCTGGGGAGGGGGGCACACACCCCGTCTCCTTCCACCCCGTATCCCTCCGCCCTGTATCCTTCCGCCTGCTGGGGATGGGGGCACACACCCCGTCTCCTTCCACCCCGTATCCCTCCGCCCTGCATCCTTCCACCTGCTGGGGACGGGGGCACACCCCCCGTCTCCTTCCACCCCGTATCCCTCCGCCCTGTATCCTTCCGCCTGCTGGGGAGGGGGGCACACACCCCGTCTCCTTCCACCCCGTATCCCTCCGCCCTGTATCCTTCCGCCTGCTGGGGAGGGGGGCACACACCCTGTCTCCTTCCACCCCGTATCCCTCCGCCCTGTATCCTTCCGCCTGCTGGGGACGGGGGCACACACCCCGTCTCCTTCCACCCCGTATCCCTCCGCCCTGTATCCTTCCGCCTGCTGGGGAGGGGGGCACACCCCCGTCTCCTTCCACCCCGTATCCCTCCGCCCTGTATCCTTCCGCCTGCTGGGGACGGGGGCACACACCCCGTCTCCTTCCACCCTGTATCCCTCCGCCCCGTATCCTTCCACCTGCTGGGAGGGGGACACACACCCCGTCTCCTTCCACCCCGTATCCCTCCGCCCTGCATCCTTCCGCCTGCTGGGGAGGGGGGCACACACCCCGTCTCCTTCCACCCCGTATCCCTCCCCCTGCATCCTTCCGCCTGCTGAGGAGGGGGGCACACACCCCGTCTCCTTCCACCCCCGTATCCCTCCGCCCCGTATCCTTCCACCCGCTGGGGAGGGGGGCACACACCCCGTCTCCTTCCACCCCGTATCCCTCTACCCCGTCTCCTTCCACCCCGTATCCCTCCGCCCCGTCTCCTTCCACGTGCTGGTGAAGGGGGCGCATGCCCCGTATCCTTCCACCGCGTATCTCTCTGCCCCGTATCCTTCCACCCCGCTGGGGAGCGGGGCACACGCCCCGTATCCTTCCACCCTATATCCTCTTCCCCGTATCCTTCCACCAGCTGGGGAGGGGGGGCGCGTGCCCCGTATCCCCCCGACCCTGTATCCTTCCACCCTGTATCCCCCGCCCCCACAAAGAGGCCCCTAGTGGGACGTCACCTGTATCCTTCCACCTTGTGGGCCCCACTGGAGCGGGGGGGGGGCACCTGGTGGGGGGCAGTGCTGACAAGCCCCCAGAGAGCAGCACAGGCCCCATGTTAAGGGATGGGGTGGGGGGAGTGCTGTAGTTCCTATGGGGCCCTGGTTGGGGGTCGCACTGTGGGCACGTGGGGCAGTGTAGGCCCCCCCCATCCAGCCCCCCCTCACCCATCTCCCCCCCCCCCCCCCGCAGGTGAAGGAGCTGCTGGGGTCCAAGCTGCCCGGCTGGCAGCAGTCCTGCGTCCAGCCCACCCGCCTGCCCGACCGCGCTCTGGCCCTGGTGAAGCAGACGGCCAACAGCCCCGCCGCGCCCCGCCGTCTCCGACCCGCTGCCCGCCCCCAGCCCCTGGAGCTGGCACCCCTGCTGGGGGGCGGGGGGCTGGCCCTCAATCACGTATGTCTCTGCCCATGGGGGAAAGGGAGGGGCACCGTCGCCAGGGGGTGGGGCCCCTGGGAGAGACCTGGACTCCTGGGTCCCCTTCCTGACAGGGATGGTGACTTGGGCACTACGGGAGAGGGGGAGGGTCCCCCTGGCAGTGACCTGGCATCCTGGGTCCTCATCCCCAGCTAGGGATGGTGGCCCGAACTCCTGGGTCCATTCTGTAAGGACAGGGTGACCCGGACTCCTGGGTCCATTTTCCAAGGGCAGAGCCCCTGGGAGGGCGACCCGAACTCCTGGGCCCATTCTGTAAGGGCAGAGCCCCTGGGAGGGTGAGCCGGACTCCTGGGTCCATTTTCCAAGAGCAGAGCCCCTGGGAGGGCGACCTGGACTCCTGGGTCCCCACGCCCAGCTGGGAGGGTGACCCTGATCCCCAGTGAGCCGAGACCCTCCCCCCGTCTCTCCCTCTGCAGCGCGTCTCACTGCAGGAAGCGACTCCGCTCCCCAACGGCGACTCTCACCGCACCCGGGGCTTCCGTGACCTGGGGCACCCGCCCGCCAGCGAGCCCCTCACCGTCCCGCTAGGCCTGCTGGGCCCACAGCCCGCACCAGCCACGCAGACCCCCCCGCCGCCCAGGGCCAGCGACGGCTACTCCTGTACCCTGCCCATCCCCCGCAAAGCCTCCGCGGAGACCCGCCTCGCCACGCTCAGTGAGTGCCTGCCGGTGCCCCTCATTCCCGAGTCTCTCCTCCTGCAGCCCCCCTGCCAGCCCAGCCCTGGGCTCCTCCCACCCAGCCCTGTCAGTGCCCCTCACTCCCGACCCGCAGCCCCCTGCTAGCCCGGCCCTGGAGCTGAGCCTGGCTGGCTCGTCTCACGTGTGACCCTGATGGGGACATCCCAGCCCCCACCAGTGTCCAGCCTCCCTGGCCCATGATGCAGGCTCCGTGGGGGAGTTGTTGGAGGGCGGGGGTGACCCCATTCTGGGGGAAGCTTTCCCCACCCCCAGGTCTGGGCGCTTTGCCCAGCCTAAGCCAATTAAGAGTCCGGCGCTGAGCGGCTTGTTCCGATCTCAGTATCCTGGCCTGACCCGGCCGGGGCTGGGACGGGGTTGGGGGAAGGGGGAGGGGCTCTGCGGGTTTCTGGCTAGTCACACAGAATGCGCCCCGTCCCCCCAAGGATCTCCACTCCCCCCACCCCCCAGCCGGCCTTTATTTCTGTCCCCTGGTTCCCCCCATCTGAGCTCCCCCAGGCCCCCCTGTGTGTACCCCTGGGACACCCCCGATGCCCCCACATATCCCCCATGTGCCCCTTTCTCAGTCTCTCAGCCCCTCTCCAGGGGCAGGAAGTGGGGGGAATCCCCAGCCTGACCCCCCCCCCATCTCTTCCCCCTCTCCCCCCCCCCAGCAGAGAACAGGACCCTGCCGCGGGTCGGGGCGCTGGCCCGAGCGGCACCGGGTGCAGGCCGTGTTCTCCCACGCGGCCTGGCGAGGGCAGCTCCCTGCTCAACTTCCAGGAGGGCTACGTCATCCGCTGCTGCTGGTGGCCGAGGCCCGGGACGGCTGGCACTACGGGGAGAACGAGGCCACCTGCATGTGAGCTCCCCCTGCCCCGCCCCCTCCACTAACCACCAGCCCCACTCCCTCCCACAGCTGGGGTGAGAACCCAGGAGTCCTGGCTCCCAGCCCCCGCCGCCCCCCCGCTAACCACCAGCCCCCCTCTCCCCCAGCCGGGGAGAGAACCCAGGAGTCCTGGCTCCCACCCATACTAACCACTAGATCCCACTCCCCTCCCACAGCTGGGGTGAGAACCCAGGAGTCCTGGCTCCCAGACCCCGCTGCCCCCCGCTAACACAGCCCCCCCTCTCCCCAGCCGGGGAGAGAACCCAGGAGTCCTGGCTCCCCCCATACTAACCACTAGATCCCACTCCCCTCCCACAGCTGGGGAGAGAACCCAGGAGTCCTGGCTCCAAGCCCCCCCTGCTCTAACCACTAGACCCCACTCCCCTCCCAGAGCCGGGGATGATGGCTCTGGGCTGCTGGTTCTAAATCTCCGGTCCAGACCCGGGTCCCAGCGGGGCCCACCCTGGGCTCTGTGGGGCTGTGACCTCAGGCGCCCTCTGAGGCGGGGGAGGGTCAGGCGTGTCTCCGTCCTGCCTGACCTCTGCTCCCCACCACCCCCAGGAAAGGCTGGTTCCCCTTCTCCTACACCCGTCCCGTCCCACTGCCGAGACCTCCGAGAAACCCCACGGCAGGTGAGCTGGGGGCTGGGCGTGCCACGCGGTGGGAGGGGAGAGGATGAGGAATGGGCTGGGGGGGCAGGAGGCTTGGAGAGGATGGGGGGAAGATGTGGCGGGGGGGGCAGGCAGTGGTACTGAGTTGGGGGACAGGGGTGGGGGGATGGGGCAAAGCAGAGGGAGTGGGTGGTGCTGAGCTGGGGCAGGATGTGGGGCACAGCGAGGGGAAGATTGGGGCCGGGAGAGGGGAGTATGTGTGGGGACACTGTGCAGCCCTCAGGCCTCTTGTTAACCCCGCCTCTTCCCCCCCCCCCCCCCCCCCACAGCTTTCCCCTGAGCAACTCAACAGCAGCAGCACAGGGACCCTGGACAAAGCGGGGTGCGTGGCCCCCAGCCCAGAGGGGGGACACAGGGGGGCCGCCTTGCGCTACACCCCCTCCCCCCGCCCCAGCACCTTCCGCCCCGCGCCCCTATAGCATGATGAACCCCGACCTGTCACAGGTGAGTTGGGGGAGGAGCTTCCAGGTAAGCACCCCCACTTGTTGGATTCTGGGGTCCCTCGGCTCCTCTCGGGGCCCAGCTCCTCCCCCGAGTCTCTCCTCCTGGGGCCTGGAGCCTGCTGCCCAGCCCTGGGTGGGCCCCGACCCTCGAGACCCCACCCCAGGCACCCAGCCACGCCTCCAGGGTGCTAGCCCAGCCGGGGGCGGGGGGGGAGGGGCTCAGGGGTCGGGAGCTGTTCCATTGGTGACGCTTTGCCTGCCCGCCCCCGGGGGCGCAGGGGGCCAGCAGCCTGGCGTGGAGGCAGGGAGCGAGTTGGTCGGTTGTCCAGCGCCCCAAATGGCCACCAAGGGGGCCCCACTGAGGACACCCGCCCCCCCCCCACGCCCTCCCAGTCTCATCCTCCGGCTAATGTGATTCTCTCCTTCCTCTTCCCAGTTAGCGAACGAATTTGGGAGCCCCCCGAACTCCTCCCCGTCCAGGTGAGAGCAGCGAGGTCCGCGCCCTGGGGGCTCTGTCCCCCCAAATCACCCCCACCCAGGGGCTGTAAACCTAGAATTCTCCCTCTCCCCGGTCAATTGGCCCTAGTGCCAGGATTCACCCCTCCCCCAGCCCCCCGCCCATCAGGAACACCCCCCCCCCCCGCCAGCGGGCACTAGCACCTGGGTTTATGCCCCCCCCCGCTCCCATTGAGACCCATGACCCCTGCCCTCTCTCTCTCCCCCCAGGTCTAACCCCTTCGCTCATGTCAGGCTGAAGCGGACGGTGACCAACGACCGCTCGGCCCCGCTGATCCAGTGAGGCCCCGAGGGCGCCTGCCGATCGGCCCCCGGGGGAGAGATGCCAGGATCCCCCCTGCTCGGGAAGGACTGGGAGCTGGCGGGGGTCTCCCCGCCCCCCACGCAGCCCGCGGCTCCCTCCAGCGGCTGCTTTGCAGAAGAGCATCCCACGTATCGCGCAGCGAGGGAGGGGGATCAGGGTTCGAATCCCGCCGGCGATGCTGGAACGCAGCTGGGCCCCGGGGAGCCAGAGTGTGGGGCTGGGGAAGTGAGAGAGACGGGAGGGGGAGAGGCTGCCCCCCAAGACAGAAATGCCTCCTGAGGGCTCTGCCTGCCCTAGAGCGACCACTTCTATGGGCTACGTGTGTATCTGTCCGTCCGCCCGTGCCCCCCTCTATCATCCCCCCTACACACATCCATCCCCTCTGCACTCCTCTGTTACCCCACATACCCTCCTCCATCCGTCTGTCCCCCTGCCCTCCCTCTGTCCGTCCGTCCCAGCTCCCCCAGGGGGCCTGCTACACCCTCGCTTTTCACCAGTCCTTCGGAGGAGTCCGTCAGGGCCGGGCCCCACGCCCTTCCCCCCGTTCCGGGACTGAGCACATGGGCTCAGCCCCCTTGCTTCCCCCCGGGAGCTCTGCCCAGCCGGCCCGCCCGAGCCAGCCGCCTGGGGGAGCCCCTCACCCCTGCAGGGCCCCCCGGCAGCACTGCCCGGATGTGGGAGCCCCGAGGTTTGCCACCCACCGCCGCCTCGGCCCATTGTCCCTGCTGGGTTCCCGGGCCGGAGTGTCCCCACCTTAGGGGTTAATTGCCCCGCGACAGGTGGCATGTGACCGGGGCAGGTGGCTAACCGGCTTCAGTGCCAGGCCAACAGGGTGAAACTCGAGGGCAGAGCAGGAGGTGCCGAGAGGTGGGTGAAGGTGGGTCGGGGGGGAAGGGAAATCCTGTCTCTCCCAGCGGCTGGAATCCCAGGGGGGCAACCCACGTGCGGCCAAGAGGGTGGGTGGGTCTAGCAAGGACGCGGCTCTGAAGCAAAGCAGGGCAGGGCCCAGAGGGAACGGGGCTGATGGTTCAATGGCTGGAGGCAAGACAGGAGACAAAGGGGAAAGGGGCAGTGTTCAGAGCGGGGGCTCCCCCGGGGGTCGGGGCGGTGCAGCGTACTCAGAAAGGCAAAAGGGGCGGACGCTGAGCAAACACTTGCAGGCGAGAATCCAAAGCGCCCGGCGAAGAGCCCCCAAAGGATCTCGCCGAACAAGGGGACCGGGCCATGAAACGCGGTGTCGATAAACGCGCTGCTGGAAACTGGCGTCCGATCCGGACCTGCGCAAGGAAGGGATCTAGATTAGAGACAGATTGCAGCGAACAACCCGCCCTGACGCCGCCAATGTGGGGCAAGAGGAGTTTGGGAACTGTAAGGGGTGGTGGGGGGAATCGGACAGACAATACCCTAGTGCCGCTCTATAAACCGAGGGCACGCACAGCCCTTGACTACGGGCGCTTCGGGTCGCCCCAGCTCCAAACAAATCTGTTAGCGTTGGGGAAGGTGTGGAGAAGGTCAGAGAAATGGTGCGGGGGTGGAAGAGGTTCTGGCTGAGGAGAGACGAAAAGGACGGGCCCTGTTCAGGTTAGGGAAGAGATGGCGAAGGGGGGACGTGAGAGAAGGCAGTGAAATCGTGACGGGGATGGAGCCGGGGCACAGGGACGTGCTATTTACCCCTTTACGAAAGGCGAGGACCAGGGCTCAGCCGATGAAATGAAGAGGCAGCAGGTTGAAAACAAACCGAGGGCGGGCCCCCTCAACCTGGGGAACTCCCTGCCGGGGGATTCTGGGAAGGGCAAAAGTTGAACGGGCTTTGAGAGTGGGTCCAGCACTGGTGGGTCACGGAGGCAACCCAGGCTCTGGGTGTCCCTAAACCTCTGCCTGCCCGGGGGTGCTCCCGTGACAGTCGTCCTGTTCTGTTCCTTGTCCGTGACGCACCAGGCCCCAGCCGCTGGCCGTGACAAGCCACTGGGCCAACGGGACCCCTGGTTGGCCCCAGTGCGTCCGTTCTTCCCTGGTCCCTCGGGGGCCCGTTGGCTGTGTGGTTCCTCCGACGATCGGGGTCGCTTCCATCTGTGCAACCCCCCACCCCCTCTATCCATCCATCCCTCAACCCTTCTATCCATGCATCTTCCCATCCACCCCTATATCTATCTATCCCTCCATCCCTTCTTCCACACCCCCACTATCCATCTGTTCCCCCACCCCTCTATCCATCCCTCACAGCACACCCCAAACAGGGGGCTGTCCCCCACCTATGGCTCTGTCGATTATCTTTGTCCACCCTCCCACCCCCTTGCTCTATGTCCAGCCCTCTCCTGCTGACACTAGTTGCCTGGGGTGGGAACAACCTATGAAAAGTGCCTTGTCCATTCCCAGCCCCACAGCTGGGCTGCCTGGGGGAGGGGGGCACTGAGCCCTATAACCCCTCTTCCCCCCGCCCCGCCAGACTATGGCTGGAGGATGCTGTATGCAGAACTGCATCAAACAGACCCATGGATGCCCCACTCCTTGGGGGAGGGCCGTGCCCCCTGCTGGGCACATGGAGGGGGGCAGCAACAGGCTGGGGGTGGGGGAGCTGTTCAAGCCTTGATGTGACAGTGGGAATTACACCTAGACTGATACTAAACCGTGTGTGTCCAGCTGTCCCTGGCGCCCCCTGCTGGAGGGGCCGGGCCCTGCGCTGTGTGTGTCCCTGGCGCCCCCTGCTGGAGGGGCAGGGCCCTGCGCTGGGTGTGTGTCCCTGGCGCCCCCTGCTGGAGGGGCCGGGCCCTGCGCTGTGTGTGTGTCCCTGGCGCCCCTGCTGGAGGGGCCGGGCCCTGCGCTCTGTATGTATCCATTGGCGCCCCCTGCTGGAGGGGCCGGGCCCCCACCCTGTGGGTGGGTGGCGGGGGGAACATGACCGCAGGGCACGCCCTTCTTTAGCTTGGACAATGCGGCCGCTGACCCCAATACTAATAAAGTTTAAATTTAAATCCTCCCCAAGGCCTCACTGAAGTGGGGAGGGGGCAGTACTGCCCCCCGGGGGCTGGGAGAACTGCCCCAGGGGGGAGCGACTCATGGCTGGCGCATCTCGTCCCTTCTACCTGCTCTGTTTGTCCATCCATCTCCCCCTCCAGCCATCCCCCCATGTACCCCCCACACCTCCCCCACGTACCCGCTCTCGCCCGCTATCCCATACAATGCAGCACTCAACCCCTCCATCTATTACCCCACAACCACCTCGCCCCACCCCCCAACACCACCACCATCCACGTGTCCAGCCTCCCCACCGCTCCCCCATGACCCGCTCACTCGCTCGCGGGTAGACGACACTCAGCTTTTAATATTCACTCTTTTTTAATCTCTTTGTTCATTTTGGCACATCAGGAGCAGGCCGAAGGTGGCGCCGGGCGGGACGCCAGGCATCGCCCCGTGCCCACATATTTACAGACCTGGCCTCGTTTGGCAGCCGCCTGGCAGCTGGTGGGGGGGGGAGCTTGGTTCTTGGGGGGCAGGTGGATTCCCCCTTAATGACAAACTGATCCAGAAACGTGCGCTGGAGGGTGCTGGTGAAATCCAGGCCAGCCCCACTTCTGACACAGGCTAGATGGGGCTGGGCGAGGGGGTGGACACTGGGGCAGAGGGACCCATGGTCTGATCTGGGAGGGAGGGGGCAGGATACTGGGTAGATGGGCCCCCTAGAGGGGACAGGCCCTGTGTCCCATTCCCTGGCGCCCCTGAGCCAGCCAGTCCCCCACCCTGGGGTGTGGGAGCTGGTGGCCCCCTAGAGGGGAAATCCCCCTTCCCTAAGCCTAACCCCATGCACCCCCAATGGGCAAAAGGCAGGGGATGGGCCCCAGGACTAGAAAATACACCCAGTGAAACCCCCCCCCCCAGGCTCCGTAACCCCCACTGACTCCATCAGGCTCCCGGTATAAACCAGTGGTGCCCCCCTCCAGTGTCGGTAATAACCCAGCAACCGCCTGTGCCAGACCAGGGTTTCCGGTGAGTGTCGGCCCTTTTAAGACAAACCATTCTCCCCACACCGCCCGCATCATTCCCCCTCCCTGCTGAATCCTGGGGCCCCAGCTGATCTCCAGCTGTAGGGAAGGGGGGGTCTCCATCCTCAGTGCGCATCCAGGTGTCTGTATAACGATGCCCCCCACCTTTGTCCAGCTGTCCATCTGTCAGGTGGCGTCTGGTGCCGAGGGGGGAAGCGGACGGCAGCTTCAGGGCCTACATTCCACAGCGGGGGGGGGGGAGCCCCCCCATTGCTGATGAGTTATGGGGCATTTCTTCCCTTTGCTTGAGACACAAAGAGTTAAACAAACAGAAGGGGGACCAATCCCAGACCCCCACTCCACTGGGGGGGGGGGCAGTCTGAGCCCCCCACCCCGATATGTAGCTCGCTACCCCTCGAGGTTGGATTTGCACAAGACAGTGTTTTGACAGCAAACTCCCGCGTGGGGGGAAGGGGGCAGAGAGGGGCACTGGGGGGTACATTAGCAGCCTGGCTGCCCCCCTGCCTGCCCCCCATCATCCGAGTCACTGTAAAAAATTGTCCAGAGAAGCAAGTTCTTGCAGTGGGGGGAGGGATCCCTAACACACTGCCACGCCTCCCCCCCCACGTGCTCCAATGAGTCTCTGTGTCCCCCAGAACAATGCCTGGCGCATGCGTCTCCCAGCCAGGCGTGGGGGTGCAGGGGGCGATGGCCCAGCGCCATCCCCTGGAGTCCCCTGATTGCTGGGGGCGGGACCCCGCCTCAGTTCTCAAACCGGGTCTGGAAGAGAAGGAGAGAGGAACAGAAGGACAGAGCAAAAACACATCAGCGCCACAGGCAACCCCAGTCCCTGCCCCCGGATCAGCCCCACGGGCCCACCACCCCGGTTCCCTGCCCCCAGATCAGCCCCACAGGCCCATCACCCCGGTTCCCTGCCCCTGGATCAGCCCCACGGGCCCACCACCCCAGTTCCCTGCCCCCAGATCAGCCCCACAGGCCCCATCACCCTGGTATCCCGTCTCACTCACTGGCTGTGGGCGCCATCTCGGCCTCGCGGGGGGCCAGGTGGGCTCAAGGGCGGGGGAGACAGTGAAGCGGGAGAAGCGCAGGGCGTCCATCAGGCTGGGCTCGGCCCCCTTGGCCGGGAGCAGCGCGGGGGGCGGCGTAGGGGGGGCCCCCGAGCTGGGGTCCGTCACCATGGAGACGAAGGACGGGTTCTGGGCCATCAGCGGGAAGTCATCGTCCCATTCGAAGCTGCCGCCTGGGGGGCGGAGGGAGGGTGAGAGGGGGCGTGGCCGGCCCCACCCCAGGGAGGGATTCCCCCACTGGGGCCGACGCCCCTTTTCCCATTGGTCAGCGCAGCTGACCTCCCTTCCCCTCATTGGTCAGCACGGCTGACTCCTCCTCCACAATTGGTTAGCATGGCCGACGCCCACTTCCCCATTGGTCAGCGCAGCCAAGACCCCCTGCCCCCATTGGTCAGCGCAGCCAATGCCCCCTTCCCCATGGGGATATCTGGCCTGTGTCTAGCCCCCCCCATCTCCTCCCGAGCTGCCTTGAGCCCCGTCTCCCTCTGGCTCAGCTCCCTCGCCACCGCCCCACCCCTGGGCAGCGCAGCAAGGGGGCGTCGACCAGCAGCTGCTGTTTATGGCTGTATGCAAATGAGCATTTTAAAATATGCAAACGAGCCCATGAAAAAATTGGTGACGGCTTGGCCCCGCCCGCACTCCCGGGAGCCACTCCCTCCCCTGTGGCACGGGGCTCACTGAATCCGTCGGCGGGCGGGAAGGCCTCGAGGCCGGGCTGCCCCGCAGGGCCCTGGGTGGGGCCGCCCTCGCCCTCCAGGCCGCTCTGGGAGCTCAGCTCGTTGGTGGGCGTCTCCTAGGAGCAGATGGGGGAGAATTAGTGCATTGGCCCCGCCCCCCCACCCCGGCCCCGCCCATCACCCCCACACCGTGGGCTCCTCCCTATTCCTTGTCCCCGCCTTCCTACATCAGACTCCACCCCCTGTTCTCCTGGCCCCGCCCTCCATCCCCTAGGCTCTGCCCTTGTCCCCCAATCCCCACCCTCACCTGTTCAAAGAGGTAGATGGTGACATCATCAAATAAGGCCACCACCTTGCGGTTCTGGTCCAGCTCCTGTCCCCTGGGGCCCACCCCATCCCCCACCCTCACCTGGTTGAAGAGGTAGATTGTAACGTCATTGAAGGACACCACCTCGCGTTTCCGTTCCCCATCCCCAGGCCTGGCCCATCCCCCAGACTCCACCCTCATCCTGCACGCCCCGCCCTCACCTGGTCAAAGAGGTAGATGGTGATGTTGTCAAAGACAGACATCATCTTGCGTTTCCGTTCCCCATTCCTAGTCGTCCCCCTCACAGACCCCGCCCCCATCCTGAAGGCCCCACCCTCACCTGGTCGAAGAGGTAGACGGTGACATCGTCAAAGAAGGACAACATCTTGCATTTCCGTTCCCCGTTCCTGGGCCCACCCCAATCCCCCCATGCCCCGCCCCCATCCAGAACATCCCACCCCCATCCTGCAGGCCCCGCCCTAGGCCCCGCCCACACCTGGTCGAAGAGGTAGAGGGTGAGGTCGTCGAAGGACACCACCTTGCATTTCCATTTCCCCGTTCCTGGGCCCACCCCAATCCCCCATGCCCCGCCCCAATCCAGAACGTCGCACCCCCATCCTGCAGGCCCCACCCCAGGCCCCGCCCACACCTGGTCGAAGAGGTAGAGGGTGAGGTCGTCGAAGGACACAACCTTGCATTTCCGTTCCTAGGCCCCGCCCCCCATCCCGCAGGCCCCGCCCCAGGCCCCGCCCTCACCTGGTCGAAGAGGTAGACGGTGACGTTGTCAAAGAAGGACACCAGCTTGCATTTCCGTTCCCCGCCCCAGGCCCCGCCCCCATCCCATACGCCCCGCCCCAGGCCCCACCTTCACCTGGTCGAAGAGGTAGACGGTGACGTCGTCGAAGAAGGACACCACCTTGCATTTCCGTTCCCTGTTCCTAGGCCCCGCCCCCATCCCGCAGGCCCCGCCCTCACCTGGTCAAAGAGGTAGACGGTGATGTCGTCGAAGAAGGACACCACCTTGCATTTCGGTTCCCTGTTCCTAGGCCCCGCCCCCATCCCGCAGGCCCCGCCCCAGGCCCGCCCTCACCTGGTCGAAGAGGTAGACGGTGACGTCGTCGAAGAAGGACACCATCTTGCGTTTCCGGTCGAGCTCGGCAGCCTCCTCGGCCGAGCGCGGCGATTTGAGCAGTCCGCGCAGGTTGCGCCCGTCGTCCGAGTCGCTCACCACGATGGGGACGCCCTCGGCGCCCGGCGCCTCCTCGTCCTCCTCCTCCTCGCCCGGCCCCGGCGCCCCCCGCCCGGCCCCCTCCTCCTCCGGCACCAGCCCCCCGCAGCCCTTCCGCCCCCCCGGGCCGGCGAAGGGCTGCAGGCTCAGCGGGGGCAGCGCCAGCGACAGGCGCGAGACCTTGGCTGCAGGCCGGGGACGGGGCGGGGGGGGGGGGAGAATCGGGGGGGCAAAGGTCAGGGTCGAGAGGCAAAGGGAGAGAAGGGTGGAGGTGAAAGGTCAAGGGTCAGAGGGGGGAGCACCCCAGTCCCCATCCCTGCCGCCGTCCCTGCCTCCCACTCATCCTCTGTCCGTCCATCCCCCTGCCACCTTCTGGCCTCCATCCATCCCCCGCCCCCCCAGCCTCCATCCTCTGTCCATCCCCCCCCCATCCTCTGACCGTCCATCCCTCCCCAGCCGGCCTCCATCCCTCCCTCCCATCCATCCCACCCCCAACCCAGCCTCCATCCTCTGTCCATCCATCCCCCCCCAGCCTCCATCCATCCCTCTGACTATCCCCCCCCATCCTCTGTCCGTCCACCCCCCCACACACCTCCCAGCCTCGACCCATCCCTCCATCCATCCCCCCACACCTCCCTTCCTCTGTCCCGCAGAGGGTACCCCTCCCCCTGGGCTGGTCCCTCTCCCATCCTTCAGAAGGCTCCCCCTCCCCCCAGACAGTGCGCATCCCTCCCCCCAGGCGGTTCCCATCCCTTTCCCACCCCCTCCCTCCGATGGTGCCCCCCCCCCCCCGCCGCATCTCCCTCTCCCTACCTTTGATGGTCCTCGCTGCCTGGGCTCCCTGCCGTGCTGACCAGGTGAGGCTGCGGCTGCTCCCCTGCGGGGCTGGGGACAGGGGCTTCCCCGCTCAACTCCGGCCCCCCGTGGCCGTCCAGCTGCCCCGCCTCGCTCTCCGCCCCCTCCTCCTCTTCCTGGGGCGGCCCACCTGCCACCTCCGCCCGCCCCTTCCTCCTCCTCTCCGGCGCCCGGGCCCCCTGGGGCTCCGGGGCCCAGAGCCGGATCACGGCCTCCTCCTTGACCGCCGGGGCCCCGGACGCCGGGGTCCGTGGCTCCCGGTGGCTGCAGAGCAGTTGCGGGTGATGTTCTCCCGCAGTGAAACCAGCAGCTGCTCCTTGCACACCTGCACCACGAAGCCGGCCTCTGCCTTGGGCGGCCGCCCGCTGCCCTGCCCCGGCGCCGGCGCCTCCTCCTCCCCCCGGTCCCCCTCTGCCTCGCCGTCCGAAAAATAGGCCGAGTCCCGGTGGGGCATGGCAGCAAGCCCCCGCCCCGCCTCCGCCTCCTCCTCCGTCCCCGGCGTCTCCTCCGACAGTGTCAGGTCGCTGGTGGACTCCGAGAGGGGCGTGGGGGGCAGCTGGGGGGCATCCCTTGGCCGGGCGGTTCCCCCTCCTCGGGCTCCCGGACGAGGAGCTCCGGGGGAGAAGGTGCTCTCGGTCTCGTAGCCGCTGTCCGGCACCTTCTGGCCCGGCGAGGAGAAGCGGGGGGCCGGGCTGCAGCCCCCGGAGGAGCTGGCGTGGGAGGGGAGGTCCCGCGAGGTCCCCGGCGTCCAGCGGGCCCCGCGCCGGCCCGGGCGGACCTGGGGGCCGTCGGCAGCCTCGGGCACGATGGCGATGGTCTCCTCGTCGGCGCTCTCCGCCAGCGTGGCCAGGGGCGGGATCTCCACCGGCAATATGACGCTGCAGCCGGCGGCGGGCAGGCCGGGGAAGGGTGAGCCCGGCGGCCGCCCGGCCGCCCCCCGCTTGGGGTAGTCCTGGAGTTCGTAGCTCACCACGGCCGTGCCCATCAGCGGGTCGTAGAAGGGCTGGGGCGGGGCGGGCGTCCCGGCCTCTCCGGCTCAGGGGCCCCCTCTCCCAGCAGGATGGGGCAGTCGGCCAGGGAGCCCCGCTCCACCTTGAGGGAGGAGTCGTCCTCGGTGCCGTAGCTGTCGCGGTGGGGCCGGGGGATGGGGCGTGGTTGCTCCAGCCGCTCACGACCTCCCCCCGGCCCGGGCGGCGCGCGAGCGCCCGCCCCGGCTGCAGAGCGGGCAGAGCAGGGGGTTGCGGCGCCCGCCCCCGCCGCTGCTGGCGTCCTCCCCGTCCGTGCTGCCGGCCGAGCTCTGCTCCTCCATCAGTGAGGGCTCCCGGTCCCAGGGGGGCGAGGGGCGGAACTCCGAGGGGTCCCCCGCCAGCGTCTCCCCGGCCCCCCGCTCCTCCAGCCCCTCGCAGTCCCAGCCGCGCTGCTGCTCCTCCAGCTCCCGGTACACGTGCAGCAGGGACTCCCCCAGGAAGACGCCCCCCGGCGCCGGCTCCGTCAGCGAGGTCTCCTGGATCTCGGCCCGGAAGGGGTTGGCGCCGCGCCGGGCCGGCTCCCGGGACACCGAGATGAAGGGGTTGGTGGCACCGGGGGCCCAGCTGGCCGGTCCCTCAGGCAGGAGGTGGGGGAGGTGGCGGAGGGGCGGGGGGCTGCCCCCGCCCTCTTCGATGGGGTCCCAGTCGGAAGGGAACAGGGGCTCCAGCGGGGAGCCGGGCACCCCGTACTGGCGCTCGTAGACGGGGCTGGGGGTGCAGACGGGGCCCTCGGGCCCCTCCCCGTCGCCGTGCTCCTCCAGCCGGATGTAGTACTCGCTGCTGACCGAGGGGCTGCGGGCGCTAATCACCGGGACCACGCTGGGCGTCTCCAGGCTCTGCCGCGCTGGCGCCTCGTAGAAGGGGTTGGCGCCGGGCACGGCCAGGCCGCCGTTGCTGGAGGGGGCAGCCCCGGGGGCCGGGCCGGCCTTCCAGCGCCCCAGCCGGGCCTTCTCCCACATGTACTCGAAGTTCAGCCCCCGGCTGCTCTCGGTGACTGTGAGGACGTCGTCCAGGTCGGCCCCCTGGAAGCCATCCAGCAGCGGGTAGGCCGAGATCTCCTCCGAGCGGCGCCGGCGCGGGGGGGAGGCGGCCGGCGAGCGCTTGGGCTTCAGGGCGTTCCAGCGCCACTCAAAGCTCTCCTCCGCCTGCGCGTGGCAGCGCTCCGTCAGCAGGTAGGTCAGCTGCAGGTGCAGCTCCTCCAGCGTGGGGCGCTGTGGCGCCAGTAGCCAGCACGATTGCATCACCTCGTACCTGCAACGGGAGGGAGAGGGGGCGGTCAGGGCAAGGAGGGATGGAAACAACAGCCGGAAAACGAACAGCTGGAGAGGCGGAAGAACCACCAGAGGGAGAGAGAGACAAAGAGTCAGGAATAAGCCAGCTGAGGAGACTGAAGAACAGCCAGAGAGACACACAAGGACTGGCAGAAAACAACAGCTGGAGAGACAGAGAAACAGCTGGAGAGAGGGGAAAGAACAGTCTGAAAACAACTGCCAGAAAGAGACAGAACAATCAGAAAACAGACAGAGCAGTCAGAAAGTAACAGCCAAAGATACAGAAGAACAGCCAGAAAAAAACTCAGAGACAGACAGAAGAACAGGCAGAAACAGAAAACAGTCGGGGCGGGGGGGGGGGGGAGAAACAGCCTGTCAGAGAGACAGAAGAACCACTGGAGAGAGAGAAAACAGTCAGGAAATAACAGCCAGAGAGGAGAACAGTTGGACAGAGAGGCAGAAGAACAGTAAGAAAAGAACAGCTGTAGAGACAGAAGACCAGTTGGTAACAGAAGACAGAAAAAAATCAAGAGACAGAAAAAACAGTCAGAAAACAACCAAAGAGAGAACAGTCCGAAAATAACAGCCAAAGAGACCGAGAAGAACAGGCAGAAGCATCAGCTGGAGAAACAGAAGTCAGAAAGAGCAAGAGTCCAGTCAGAGGGGGGGAAACAGCCAGAGACAGAACAGCCAGAAAAACAACAACAGAAAAGTAGAAAGTAACATCTGTAGAGACAGAAAAACAGTCAGAAATGGAAGAACAGTTAGAAAAACACAGCCAGAGAGAGGGAGGCAAAGGACCAGTCGGAAAACAACAGCCAGAGAGAAAGAATAACAGTCAGAAAACAACAGCTGGAGACACAGCCGCGAAGCAGGACAAGATGAATGGGAGAAATGGAGCAGTGACGGGGCCCAGTGACAGCCCAGTCAGGAAACACCCTCAGCTGTCAGCGATGGAAGAGGCTGTCAGGCGCACACCGAGTCCGGTGGGCCTCAGCCCTTGGGAGCGGCTG
The DNA here is from genome assembly GCA_037349315.1 of Chelydra serpentina. NCBI lineage: Eukaryota > Metazoa > Chordata > Testudines > Chelydridae > Chelydra > Chelydra serpentina. The sequence continues at coordinate 186,830 of JBAIAC010000510.1, read as the reverse complement.
TACCAGGCTAGGGTCGTGGCCAGCCAGCTCCCCACTGACCCAGCCACTTGCTGTGGGGCAGGGACCCAGCGCTCACCAGTAGTCCAGAGTAGGGCAGCTTCAGGCGCGGCTTGGCCAGCTTCATCTGCTGCTCTTTGATGACGAAGGCGAGAACGTCCTCGTCCGACAGGTGCCGGTAGGGCTGGCTCCCGAATTCAAACAGCTCCCACATCGTCACCCCCAGAGACCTGGGCAGAGCAGGGTTTCGGGGTGAGTGCAGGGACCCCTCGCCCGGCGCTGAGCTGCAGCTGCTCTGGGGTGGGGCGCGGGGGCTGGGTATATGGGGACCCTTCGCCCGGCGCTTGAAATGCAGCCCCTGGGGTGGAGCACAGGGGCTGGATATACGGGGACCCCTTGCCTGGTGCTGAGAGGCAGCTGCTCTGTAGTGAGGTGCGGGAGCTGGTTATATGGGGACCCCTCACCCGGCGCTGGGAAACGGCTCCTCTGGGGTGGGCACGTGGGCTGGTTAAATGGGGACTCCTGGCGCTGGGACGCGGCCCCTCTGGGTGTGATGGGGTGGCTGGTTAACAGCCATGTAGAACAGGTATCTCTGGGACAGCGATCCCCCCAAAGCTTCCCCCATGCTTCCCCCAGGCTGGGGGCAGCCCCGGCTGCCCGGGGGCTCAGCAGGGGGCAGAGGGCGCCGGGACACAGTGCGGGACTCACCAGACGTTGCTCTCCTTGCTCTGATCCACCACCACGAGCGTCCCGTGAACTTCGTCCAGCAGCTCTGGGGCCACCCAGCGCAGCGGGATCCACAGCCGGTCGGGGGTGATGTAATAATCCTCCTGCGCAGGGTGGGGAGGGGTCAGCATCAGGGAGAAACACCCTCCTCCCCCCCGATTCCTCTGAGCCAGCCAGTCCCTGCTCCGGGGCCGGATGGGAGCCGGCGCCCCCTAGAGGGGAGAGGCTCCATGTCCCATTCCCTGCCCCCCTGAGCCAGCCAGTCCCTGCCCTGGGGCCAGGTGGGAGCCGGCGCCCCCTAGAGGGGAGAGGCCCCACGCCCCATCCCCGCCCCGGGTCTCTCACCTTGTAGTTGTTGTGCGAGAGGCCGTAGTCGCCGACGCGGACGGTGAGGTCGGAGGTCAGCAGGCAGTTCCGCAGGGCCAGGTCGCTGTGGGGGAACATGGGGAGACCCCAGTCAGCGGCCGGCAGCATCCCCCGGGGACACCCCGTCGGTGTCACACCTGCCCTGGGGAGAACTCTGCCTCCCAGACTCTAATCCCTCCATCCCTGTCCCCTCCTGGAGGTGGGATAGAACCCAGGAGTCCTTCCCCCCCTGCTCTAATCCCTCCATCCCCGTCCCCTCCCGGAGGTGGGATAGAACCCAGGAGTCCTGCCCCCCCCCCTGCTCTAATCCCTCCATCCCTGTCCCCTCCTGGAGGTGGGATAGAACCCAGGAGTCCTGCCCGCCCCCTGCTCTAATCCCTCCATCCCCGTCCCCTCCCGGAGGTGGGATAGAACCCAGGAGTCCTGCCCCCCCCCCTGCTCTAATCCCTCCATCCCCGTCCCCTCCCGGAGGTGGGATAGAACCCAGGAGTCCTGCCCCCCCCCGCTCTAATCCCTCCATCCCTGTCCCCTCCTGGAGGTGGGATAGAACCCAGGAGTCCTGGCCCCGCAAAGCTCCCTGCTCTAACCACTAGACCCCCGTCCCCTCCTGGAGGTGGGATAGAACCCAGGAGTCCTGCCCCCCCCCCCCCGCTCTAATCCCTCCACCCCCGTCCCCTCCCGGAGATGGGATAGAACCCAGGAGTCCTGGCACCCAGCCCCCCCCCCCCCGCTCTCACCCCCCCGAATCCGGATCCCGCAGCTGGGAGAGAACCCCGGCGTCCGGGCGCTCACCTGTGGATGTAGTTGTTCCTGTGCAGATGCAGCAGCCCCAGGGTGAGCTCATAGGCCATGCGCTGCAGCGTGCCGAGGTCGCGGGTCAGCAGGTCGGGGGTCAGCCCGTCGGCCTGGCGCTGGGCTCGCAGGTAGCGCTTCAAGTCGCCCTGGGGCGATGGGGGCGGGATGGAAGGGGGAGGTCAGGCAGGCCTGAGCACAGACGGGGGCACCGGGGACCCCGCGGTGGCCACCGTAGCCGTCCAGCAACCGGGAGCAACCTCGGAGCCACCAGCTTCCTTAGCGCCAGCCTCGGCAGCTGGTGGAGCGGGGACTCCCCACCCAGCTTCCGCATTATGGGGCTATGACACACAGGTCGGCAGTGCGCACTGCCCCCAGGAGAGGGTGCAGTCCCCTTCTCGGACACACACACAGCGGGGAATTCTGATCCCAGCCATCAGGGGACACACACACACACACACACACACACACACACACACACAGTGGGCAGTTCTGAGCCAAGCCACCAGGGGGCAGCACGACTCACACACACACACACTGGGGGCAGTTCTGATCCCAGGTATCAGGACACACACACACACACACTGGGGGCAGTTCTGAGCCCAGCCACCCCGGGGCAGCGGGACACACACACACAGATAGCTGTTTTGAGCCCAGCCATTGGGGGGCAGCGGGACACACACACACCTCTGAGCCCAGCCACCAGGGGGCAGCAGGACCTGGACACAAACACACACTGGGGGCAGTTCTGAGCCCAGTCACCAGGGGGCAGCGCCACACACACACACACACACGCACACACACACAGTGGGCAGTTCTGAGTCCAGCCACCAGCGGGCAGTGGGACCGGGACAGACACACACACAAACACACACACTGGGGGCAGTTCTGATCCCAGCCATCAGGGGACACGGACACACACACACACACACACACACAGAGTGGGCAGTCCTGAGCCCAGCCACCAGGGGGCAGCGGGAGCGGGACCGGGACACACACACGCACACACACGCAGAGCAGTTCTGAGCCCAGCCACCAGGGGGCAGCGCTGCCCATGCTCTCTATCCCCCCCCACCCCAGCAGCCCCCCCACCCCCCACTCACCAGCTGGCAGAACTCCATGATGAGCAGGAAGGGGATGGTCTCCGTGCACAGCCCCAGGCATTGCAGGATGTTTGGGTGCTGAAGGCTTCTTCAAAGCGGGGGGGGGGGGGGGGGGGGGGGGGGAGGAGGAGAGAGAGACAAAGCACTGTCATTCCCCATGGCAACAGCAGCACCCGGACTCCTGGGTTCTATGCCGGCTCTGGGAGGCGAGTGGAGTCTGGTGGTTAGAGCGGGGAGGGGGCTGGGAGCCAGGACTCCTGGGTTCTATCCCCAGCTCTGACAATGACTTGGTCTGGGCAAGCCCCTCCCCCGTGTGCCTCGATTTCTCCCTCCTCCAAATGGTCGGGGGGTGGGGGGGTGGATTCTGCCCTTTCCACAGGGGGCAGGAAGTTTCCTGAATGGCTGGAAGACACTGTGGGATTCTCAGCGTAGGGGGCCGGGGGACGATTCCAGTTTCTAGATTCCCCCAAACCCCGTCCGGCCTCTGTCCCTTCTCAGATCCTCCTGTACTGACGGGCTAGGGAAGGAGGGGTCGGGGGCGTGTGTGTGATTTTTTAGCGGTGGGACTTTTATCTCGACCCTATGGCTTTAAACCCGGGTGTGGCGAGCCCCGTCCCCAATCTCAGTAAGTCTGGGTCGAAGCAGGACCTCCATGGGCTGCTTTCACGCCACGGCATGATACAGGTTTCCTCTTCTTATCTTTGTGCTCTAAGGATGCGGAGATGCGACTGCTTCTGGGGTGGGGTGCGAGGGCTGGGTATACGGGGACCCCTGGCCTGGTGCTGAGATGCAGCCACTTCTGGGGACCCGCCATCCCCTAATTACCGATAGGGCTGAGCCTCCGACAGGAACTTCCTCTGCTCCAGGGGTCCGGCGCTGACCCGGAGCTCCTTCACCACCACCTGGGCTGGGGTGAAGTCTGAGAAGATCTCCCCCAGGATCACCTAGGAGACAGGTCCGACAGTCATACCACAGGGTCTGCGCCCCAGTGGGGCCCCATCCCCTGCCCAGGGCCGTCCTTATCCATAGGCAAAGCAGGCAGCTGCCTAGGGCACCAGGAGATTTGGGGCACCAAATTTCCTGGTGCCTTGCGCAGCTGCCTGCTGCTCCGGCTCTTCCCCAGGGCCCCCGCCCCTGCTCTGCCCCGCCCCACCTCTTCCCTGCCCCCAGCTCCGCCCCCACGGAGGCCTGGGGAACCCCCGCTCGCCCTCCCCTGCAGAGATTTGGAGCCAGCCCCTTCGCTCCTCCCGCCCCCCGCGGAGGCCTGGGGCTGGCCCTCCTACCCCCGCTGCTGCAGAGGCCTGGGGCACCATACACCCCCCTTCTCCCCCGCGGGGGGGCTGCCTAGGGCCCCAGAATAGCTAGGGACGGCCCTGCCCCATGCCTCTGCCTGTGCTGGGGGGCCCCCACCAGGGGGCAGACTGGAGTGCAGTCTCTGAGGCCCGTCCGTGGTGTGGGGGCTGCTGAGACCCAGCAAACTTGTTTCACACGGGGGTAACACAATGGGGTGTCAGATGGGAACTGCTCCCCGTCACTAGAGGGGAAAGGCCCCGTGCCCCATTTCCCACCCCCCATAGCCAGCCAGTCCCTGCCCTGGGGCCGGAGGGGAGCCGGCGTCCCCTAGAGGGGAAAGGCCCAGGGCCCCATTCCCAGCCCCCCCGAGCCAGCCAGTCCCTGCCCTGAGGCCGGCACTCCCTGACACCTGTGGAGGCCGGAGGGGCAGGTAGTGAAGTGGCGGGGGAGACGCACTCACCTTCCCAAACCAGCCGTTCCCGATCTCCTGCAGGTAGCTGAGGTGCTGTCGGCTCAAGCCGAGATGCTTCACTAGGTCTGGAAGGGGACACAGGAGGGTGAGGAGGGGGCTGAACCCTGCTATCCTCTCCACCGGGGAGAAGGGAGCTGTTGTGACGGCTCCCTACCCACCTTCAGCCGATCCCTCCTCCCAGCAGGAAAGAGGTTGGGACCCGAGACTCGCGATCCTCCTTCAGGTCCCCCCAGGAGGCTGGGCCATCGGCTCGTCCGCAATGCGGCTTCCAGAATCACTGGCTAATCTAGAACCATGTTCCCAGAGTCGCTGCATCCCCATTGGGTCATCTAGAACATTGCTTCTAATGGAGCAGCTGCCTCGATTGCTAGAACTTGCTTTCCAGCGTTGCTTCATCTGCACTCACTGGTCTAGAACCTCACTGGTCTAGAATTGGGCTGCGAGAGTCACTGCAACTCAGAACATTTTTTCTAACGAAACCCTAGTGTCATAGACTAATCTAGAACATGGTGTCCAGAGCTGCTTTGTCCACACTAGTTAGTCTAGAACAGGGGTGGGCAAACCTTTTGGCCCGAGGGCCACATCTGGGTATGGAAATTGTATGGCAGGCCATGAATGCTCATGAAATTAGGGGTTGGGGTGCAGGAGGGCGTGAGGGCTCTGGCTGGGGGTACGGGCTCTGGGGTGGGGCTGGGGATAAGGAGTTGGGGGTGCAGGAGGGTGCTCCGGGCTGGGACTGAGGGGTTCAGAGGGTGGGAGGGGGATCAGGGCTGGGACAGGGGGTTGGGACATGGGAGGGAGTCAGGGGGAGAAGTTCCAGGCAGGGCTTATCTCAAGCAGCTCCTAGAAACAGCAGCATGTCCCCCCTCAGGCTCCCATGTGGAGGCACGGCCAGGCGGCTCTGCGCTCTACCCTGTGTGCAGGCGCTGCCCCTGCAGCTCCCATTGGCTGTGGTTCCCGGCCAATGAGAGCTGTGGGAGCGGCGCTTGGGATGGGGGCAGCATGCAGAGCCCCCTGGCTGCCCCTATGCGTAGGAGCCAGAATGGGGATGTGCCGCTGCTTCCGGGAACCATGCAGAGTGGGGCATGACCCCAACCCTGCTCCCCGGCTGGAGCCGGGTAAGCCCCAGACCCCACTTCCCAGCGGGAACTCGAGGGCCGGATTAAAACGTCTGGAGGCCCGGATGTGGCCCCCGGGCCGTAGTTTGCCCACCTCTGGTCTAGATCATTACTTGTCTATAAAGAGATTTCCTTAGTCTCTGCATCCAGGATAACTAAGCTAGAACATTGTTAGTCTAGACCCTCTTTCCCAGTGTCATTGCTTCCACCGTTGGTTAGTCTAGAGCCTGCTTTATAGTGTCACTGCTGCCTCATTGGTTGGTCTAGAACCTTGATTTGCTGCAGCTTGTTTTGTTTTCTTGATTTGCTGCATCTACACTGGCTACTCTAGATCCCAGCCTCCAGTCACTGAATCTTCATTGGTTAGTGTAGAGTGTGGTTACCAGAATCTCTGCATCCTCATTGGGTAGTCTAGAACATGGTTCTGTGTTATTTTGCCCTATTTGCTGATCCCAAATGTGGTATCTAATGCCATTATGTCCCAGATGCTAGTTCAAAGCTGCCGCCATCTCAACCTCTTTGTCTGGTCTAGTTTTGACCTAATAAATCATCAGTGGCTGATCTGGATCCTGATTTCTAGAGTAATTTTAGCCACAGGTCTATTTGGTGGGTCTACAAATAGTCTCTCAACTCTCACTGGGTAGCTTATAACCTTATTTCCAGAGCCACTCCATCCCCATTGGCTAGTCTAGAAACAGTCAGTCCATCTCCACTGACGAGAATCACCTCTTCCATGTTGATTAGCCTAGAACCAGAGATTTCTGATCCCCATCAACTACCTAAAACAAGAGTCACCACATCCCATTTGAGTAGTCTAGAACCGGTGCCTCACAATGGACTAGCTTAGAACCAGTACCACCAATCCCACTGGCTAGCCTAGAACCAGAGCCTCCCTGCCATCATGGACTAGTCTAGAACCAGAACTCCCCCTTGCCCATTGACTAACCAAGAACCAGAGCCACCCAGTCCACATTGACTAGCCTAGAACCAAGCTAACATAGCCCATTCCCACCGGACAGCCTAGAATCTGGGTTTCCAATCCATCCCATCCCCACAGTCCAGGCATGTATCACACCCAGTTGGGAGACAAGCACGTCCCCTACCTGTCTTGGGCATGTGCTGGTTGGGAGCCGGGAGCGAGACCTCAGAGAGCGGCAGGATGTAGACGTCTGGGATGGACTGGGACGATGAGGTCTCCTCGGCGGGTGGTGTGTACTCCCCCGAATACTCCTCCCCATCCGGGTTCTCGAACTCCTGCAGGGCACAGACAGACAGGGACGCATGAGGACCTGGGGTATCTTGTCTCTCTCCACTTGCCTCCTCCGTTCTAGGGTCTTTGGCTCGCTAGGCACATGGCCTGGGAACCACAAATCCCAGGGGTGGAAGGCAGGTGGTCCTGGGCTCAGAACAGGGGTGTTCTAGGTGTGTGGTTTTCCCTTAAAGGGCCAGCGCACCCTGTGACACCCAGCCATGCTCCTCCCCAGCCCCAGCCGCCTCTCACCTTGAAGCCGACATCACCCCGTTTGCAGCACAGGCAGGTGAGGAGGAGGAAGATGAAGGCCAGGAGACCCGAACAGGAGATCAAGACCACGGCATACGGGGGTGCAAGAGGGAACCGGCCTTGGGACAGACCATCTAGGGGAGAGAGAAACGAGAGTAAGAACTCGCCTGGCACCGAGATCCAGCCCCTCTGGGATGGGGTGCAGGGGCTGGTTATACACGGATCCCTTGCATGGTGCTGAGATGCGGCCACCTCTGGGGTGGGGCACAGGGACTGGTTACACTGTGCTCAGCTATTGATATAACAGCTCATTTCTGCACAGCTCCCACACGGTCATTAATTCAAGCCCCTCCCCGCTACTGGAGAACACTGCCCAGACCCATCTTCCCCGCCTCACGACATGCCCCAGTGGTCCGGACCCTCCCCTATTGCTGGGACTGTGTTGACTGAGCTCTGCGGGGAAAACTCCATCGGAACAGCGACCAGTTCCGGGCGCTACATGGCAAATAACGCCCAGCCCCAATTGAACTGGTAATCCGTGGCAAATGCCGGATTTGGGGAGGGGGCGGGGGCTGGATGGATGGGTGCAGAGGAGGGACAGACAGACTCCTCCGAATTCACCCACTGGGAACTGGGCCAAGACCCCTCCCCAAATCACTGACTAGGAATTGGGCGTAGACCCCCCAACTGCCCCACCAGTAACTGGGCCAAGACACTGCCGGCAACTCACCCACCGGGCACCGGGCCGACAGCCCTTGCACCCCAAATAACCCCTCCCAAAAATAGTCCCAGAACACCCCCCCCCCAAAACACCTGCTCTGGGGACTGGACCCAGACCCCTCCCCATCAACCAATTTGCTGGAAACCAGTCCCGCAAACTCCAGTCATGCCAGGGCGGCACAGGTCAGCGGCCCAACAGGCCTAGCTGCCAGACACGTGGACCTCCCCCCTCCCCCCAAAACCCACAGCCCCCCCAGCGCCCCAACTCCCCATCCCCCACCCTCCTGCAGCCAAGGGAGATCCCGGCTTGAACAAACACACGCCACTAGCCCGGGACTGTCTAATCCACTCTGTGGAGGGGCTGGGCCTGGCCACCTAAGGAGCGAAACTGACAACCCAGGAAAACGCCCATCCCGACCCAGCCCCCCACATGACATGCAAAGTGATGGGGTCCTTTCGGCGGAGAGGAAGGGCGCACAAACAGGGGGTGCTCAATGGAGGGGTGGAAAGCAGGTGGACTAGAGCTAAGGAAGGAGAAATGGGACACGGCAGGGAGGGAGTGAAAGGAGGGATGAAGAAGGAAGGGGACAGCGGAGGGAGGGAGCGAAGGGAGGGATGGAGGAGAAAGGGGACGGCGGATGGAGGGAGTGAAGGAAGGGATGGAGGAAGAAGGGGACGACGGATGGAGGGAGGGATGGAGGAGGAAGGGGACGGCGGATGGAGGGAGCGAAGGGAGGGATGGAGGAGGAAGGGGATGGCGGATGGAGGGAGTGAAGGGAGGGATGGAGGAGGAAGGGGACGGCGGATGGAGGGAGCGAAGGGAGGGATGGAGGAGGAAGGGGACGGCGGATGGAGGGAGCGAAGGGAGGGATGGAGGAGGAAGGGGATGGTGGATGGAGGGAGTGAAGGGAGGAAGGGGACGGCGGATGGAGGGAGCGAAGGGAGGAAGGGGACGGCGGATGGAGGGAGTGAAGGGAGGGATGGAGGAAGAAGGGGACGGCGGATGGAGGGAGCGAAGGGAGGAAGGGGACGGCGGATGGAGGGAGCGAAGGGAGGGATGGAGGAGGAAGGGGACGGCGGATGAAGGGAGCGAAGGGAGGGATGGAGGAGGAAGGGGACGGCCGATGGAGGGAGTAAAGGGAGGGATGGAGGAGGAAGGGGACGGCGGATGGAGGGAGCGAAGGGAGGGATGGAGGAGGAAGGGGATGGCGGATGGAGGGAGTGAAGGGAGGAAGGGGACGGCGGATGGAGGGAGCGAAGGGAGGAAGGGGACGGCGGATGGAGGGAGTGAAGGGAGGGATGGAGGAAGAAGGGGACGGCGGATGGAGGGAGTGAAGGGAGGAAGGGGACGGCGGATGGAGGGAGCGAAGGGAGGGATGGAGGAGGAAGGGGACGGCGGATGAAGGGAGCGAAGGGAGGGATGGAGGAGGAAGGGGACGGCCGATGGAGGGAGTAAAGGGAGGGATGGAGGAGGAAGGGGACGGCGGATGGAGGGAGCGAAGGGAGGGATGGAGGAGGAAGGGGATGGCGGATGGAGGGAGTGAAGGGAGGAAGGGGACGGCGGATGGAGGGAGCGAAGGGAGGAAGGGGACGGCGGATGGAGGGAGTGAAGGGAGGGATGGAGGAAGAAGGGGACGGCGGATGGAGGGAGCGAAGGGAGGAAGGGGACGGTGGATGGAGGGAGGGATGGAGGAGGAAGGGGATGGCGGATGGAGGGAGTGAAGGGAGGGATGGAGGAGGAAGGGGACGGCGGATGGAGGGAGCGAAGGGAGGGATGGAGGAGGAAGGGGACGGCGGATGGAGGGAGCGAAGGGAGGGATGGAGGAGGAAGGGGATGGCGGATGGAGGGAGTGAAGGGAGGAAGGGGACGGCGGATGGAGGGAGCGAAGGGAGGAAGGGGACGGCGGATGGAGGGAGTGAAGGGAGGGATGGAGGAAGAAGGGGACGGCGGATGGAGGGAGCGAAGGGAGGAAGGGGACGGCGGATGGAGGGAGCGAAGGGAGGGATGGAGGAGGAAGGGGACGGCGGATGAAGGGAGCGAAGGGAGGGATGGAGGAGGAAGGGGACGGCCGATGGAGTGAGTAAAGGGAGGGATGGAGGAGGAAGGGGACGGCGGATGGAGGGAGCGAAGGGAGGGATGGAGGAGGAAGGGGATGGCGGATGGAGGGAGTGAAGGGAGGAAGGGGACGGCGGATGGAGGGAGCGAAGGGAGGAAGGGGACGGCGGATGGAGGGAGTGAAGGGAGGGATGGAGGAAGAAGGGGACGGCGGATGGAGGGAGTGAAGGGAGGAAGGGGACGGCGGATGGAGGGAGCGAAGGGAGGGATGGAGGAGGAAGGGGACGGCGGATGAAGGGAGCGAAGGGAGGGATGGAGGAGGAAGGGGACGGCCGATGGAGGGAGTAAAGGGAGGGATGGAGGAGGAAGGGGACGGCGGATGGAGGGAGCGAAGGGAGGGATGGAGGAGGAAGGGGATGGCGGATGGAGGGAGTGAAGGGAGGAAGGGGACGGCGGATGGAGGGAGCGAAGGGAGGAAGGGGACGGCGGATGGAGGGAGTGAAGGGAGGGATGGAGGAAGAAGGGGACGGCGGATGGAGGGAGCGAAGGGAGGAAGGGGACGGTGGATGGAGGGAGTGAAGGGAGGGATGGAGGAGGAAGGGGACGGCGGATGGAGGGAGCGAAGGGAGGGATGGAGGGAGGGAAGGGAGGGATGGAGGAGGAAGGGGACGGCGGATGGAGGGAGCGAAGGGAGGGATGGAGGGAGGGAAGGGAGGGATGGAGGAGGAAGGGGATGGAGGGAGTGAAGGGAGGGATGGCGGATGGAGGGAGCGAAGGGAGGAAGGGGACGGCGGATGGAGGGAGCGAAGGGAGGGATGGAGGAGGAAGGGGACGGCGGATGGAGGGAGCGAAGGGAGGAAAGGGACAGCGGATGGAGGGAGCGAAGGGAGGGATGGAGGAGGAAGGGGATGGCGGATGGAGGGAGCGAAGGGAGGGATGGAGGAGGAAGGGGATGGCGGATGGAGGGAGCGAAGGGAGGGATGGAGGGAGGGAAGGAGGGAGGGAAGGGAGGGATGGAGGAGGAAGGGGATGGAGGGAGTGAAAGGAGGGATGGAGGATGGAGGGAGTGAAGGGAGGGATGGAGGAGGAACGGGAGCAGGTTACGGCGACGGAAGAGAGGAAGGAAGCAGAGGAGGGATGGAGAGGTGGCGGGATCGGGGTGCAAGGCTCGGGGCGGGGGGGATCTGCCCCCTCCGCGTGCCCAGGCGCCGGGAGAGGCCCGGGCCCGGTGCTCACCGTTCTCCAGCGGCGCGGCTAACGCTCTGTCCGGGTTGAAATACGACATGGAGGCGGCCAGCAGGACGACGGGCCCCTGCCTCAGCATGGTCGGGGCTCGGCGGGCATCGATCGGCGGGGGCCACCGGCGGGGGGACGGCCGAGGTCCGGCGCGGGCCCCGCCGCCTGGAAGGGGGCCGGGGCGCGGGACAGGGGGGGCCGCGGCCGGGGGCTCTCACGCCTCGGAAGGGGCGAGGGGGAGCCGGGCCGGGGGGCACCCCGGCTGCGCATCGCCGGGACGACGGGCCGGCCTGGCCTCGCCTGCTACCCCCTGGGCATCCCGGAGCATCTTCCGTCCTTCCTCCGCCTCGGGGCCCCCGGGGAAGGGGGGACGCGGCGAGCCCGCCCGGCGGGGGCCAAGCGCTGGAAAGGATCAGACCCGGGTTATGCCCATGGCAACAATAGATTTGGGGGGGGGGGACAAGAATTGGGGAGGGTGGAAAGGAAGACTGGGGTGGGGAGGGGGAGATCCGGGCCGACGTCTGGGTTTCCCCCCCTTTTCCAGGGGTGGGGGGGCGGGGTAGTGGAGGGGGGGAAGGGGAGAAGAAAAGGAGGATCAAATCCAATGGGAGGCTGGCTGCTTTCGGCACCCGCCTGGCTGGGGAGCTGGGCTGCTGGAATTGATGGAGACAAGGCCCGCCCCCTCGGACAGACGCCCGCCCCACCCCGCCGCCGGGCCCGCCCATTGGGCCCGGGAGCTGTCCGTCAGCGGCAGAAGCCCAAAGAAAGGAGAGAGGAAGGAGGGGGGAGGGCGGAGAGATGCAGGAGATGGAGGGGGGGGGAGCGTCTCCATGGTTACCTGCTCCCTGGTACCAGCCTCAGCAGCAGTAGGGCACTGTGGGAGAGGGATGGGAAGGGAGGGTGTGTGTGTGTGTGGGGGGGTGTATTTTGGGGAGAGGGTGGAGTTTGGGGGTACAGGGTGTGGGGGGAGCTGCCGGGGGGATTCCCCAAGCCAAGGTGGGGGGAGAGGGCTGGGGAGAGGTGTCATGCGCAAACACGCGCAGTGTCACATACACAATGGGCGAGACACGGGCCAGACACACACACACAAACATACACGGCTCGCACACACCCTGCCCGTCTCAGATACACACACGGCTCGCTCACACACCCACTGTCACACACACAGCTCATACACAGACAAGGCTTGCACACACCCTGACAGTGTCAGATACACACATGGCTCGCACACACCCTGCCAGTGTCAGATACACACACGGCTCGCACACACCCTGTCACAGACATGGCTTGCACACACCCTGACAGTGTCACATACACACACAGCTCACATGCATCCTGACAGTGTCACATACACACACATTGCTCGCACACACCCTGACAGTGTCATACACACTGTCACACATATGCGGCTCTCACACACACTGACAGTGTCACACACACACAGAGAGCTTGCACACACTGTCACACAGACACACACAGCTCATACACACACTGACAGTGTCACCCACCCCGGTCCGTACACATCCTGACAGTGTCACACACACACGGCTCATACACTCACTGAGTGTTACGCACACTTGGCTCATAGACACACAGAGTGTCACACACGCAGCTCACACACACACACACTCTCACATGCAGACAGGTCCATGTGATGTCTCACACACACACATACTGTCTCCTGCACACAGAATGTCACAACACCGTGTCTCTTACATACTCACAAAGGCTCCCACACAAGCCCGTGCACGTGACGTCTCACACACACACAAATACAGTGAGGTGTGTGTGTGTACATCACACACACAAATATTCCCAGTGTCATGCACACCATTGTTACCATTTTCGTTGCAGTCGTGTCCAACAGCCCCAGGCAGGGACCAGACTCCATAGTGCTAAGTGTTGTATAGATCCATAGACCGAAATGCTGGTGTGTGCCCTAAGGAGATTACAACCTAAGTACACAATTCCACACAATGCCACATGCACAGACACACACGGTGTCACAGACATCCTCAGTCCCCGCCCCCACAGTTTCATACACACACACACAGAGTCTCACATACCAGACAGACTGTGTCATGCAAACACAGCCACACACAGAGTATCACGTACCCAGACACACACACGTTGTCACACATGGACAGTCACACAGACACACACACACAGTCTCACATACCCAGGCACACACAGTGTCACACAAATACAGTTACACAGTGTCACACATGGACACACAGACAAAGGCACTGTCACATAAGACAGTCACACCCACACCGAGTCTCACAGTGTCACATGCAGTCACAGAGTTTCACATAGCTGGACACACTCTCTCACACACAGAGTGTCATACACAGACACACATGGGCATTGTCACACATACCCAGACACAGTCTCTCTCTCCTTCACACGCACAGAGTCACATATGCACACAGTGTCATACAAACATAATCAGTCACACACAATCGCACTGTCATAGTATCACACACAGTTTCACATACCCAGACACAATTTCTCTCTCTCTCTCTTACACACACACAGCATCACACCACAGTGTCACACACATAGAGTTTCACATACTCAGACACAGTCTCACACACCATCACATACATACAGTGTCTCACACAGGCTCTCTCTCTCGCTCTCACACACACACAGCATTATACCACAGTGTCACACACATACAGTTTCACATAGCCACACAGTGTCACACACAGGCACTCTCTCTCTCACACACACACACACAGCATCACGCCACAGTGTCACACACATGCAGAGTTTCACATACCCAGACACACAGTTTCACACACCGTCACACACAGGCACTCTCTCTCTCACACACACACACACACACAGTTTCACAAACCCACAGTTTCTCTCTCCCTTTTACACAGTCACACACACACACGCAAAGTTTCACATACCCAGACACAGTGTCTCTCTCTCTCTCTTTCACACACACACCCAGTCTAACACACACAGTGTCATACCCACAAACACACACACAATGTATCACACTAGCTAACTGAGAGGCCTCCAAATGCCCCTGAAAACAGGGCACCCTCCTCGAGTGGCTGTGTTTCTGGGGTGGGGGTCCACCAGGCTCGGTTCTTGGACATTTTATTATCAATGACCCGGGAGCAAACAGAGCACCCCGTGCCGCTAACGCCAACGACCCGCTGATGGGGGCTGCGGTAAATGCTGCCGAGGACAGGCCGCTGAGACGGAGCGACTGCGATCGCTGGGGGCACACAAGAAACATGCACTGGGCTGCGTTGAAATGCAAAGTCCTCCACCCAGGAGCAAGGAACCAAGGCCTGTGCTTTTGGGCTAGGCGGGGGCTCGGTGCCAGGACGCGGCGTCTGGAAAAGATCTGGGGTCGTGTTGGAGAATCAGCTGACCAGATGAGCACTATGACCCAAAGGGGTAAGGCCAGCCGGGGGTGCACAAACAGGGGGATCTCAAAGAGTTTATTTCACCTCTGGGTTCGGCCTTGGTGTGACCATGGCTGGACTCCTGCGTCCGGTTCCAGTGCCCCCGTCCAAGAAGGAAGGTGCTCAAACGGTAGGGCCCTACCAAATTCACAACTGTGAAAAACGTGGCACGGACCGTGAAATCTGCTCCCCCCCGCGATATCTGTATATTACTCTAAACTATACTGATATAGTTTAGAGTATAGGGGGATATAGGGGGAGACCAGTGTTTCTCCAACAGAGGGGCCTGAGCCAAAAGGGGGTGATGGGGGGTCACAAGGTGGCTGTAGGGGGGGATCACAGTTTTGTCACCCTTACTTCTGTGCTGCCTTCAGAGCTGGGTGGCCGGACAGCGGTAGCTGCAGGCTGAGGTCCCAACTCTTAAGGCAGCGCCGCCGTCAGCAGCAGGAAGGGTAGCAGTACAACCCCCCTACAATCACCTTGTGACCCCCCTTTTGGGTCAGGACCCCTACAGTTACACCACCATGACATGTCAGAGTTAAAGACCTGAACTCATGAAATTACCGATTTTTAAAATCCTATGACCAGTGAAATTGACCAACATAGACCATGAATTTGGTAGGGTCTCATCAATCAGCGAGGGGGTCGGAGACAATTTGTCTCGGGTGGGGAACAAATATTTAATCAGGGGCCTGGCTGAGGATGGTTGGACAAATATCACCTGCCTGTCTGCATCTCACTCAGCTCTGGGAGGGGAGTGGGGTCTAGTGGTTAGAGCAGGGGGGCTGGGGGTTCAGCAGTCGGCTTATCACACAAATACTAGGTTAGGAGCCATTTGCTGCGGCTGGGCAATTTATGGCTTCCCCAATGAAAAGGGAGATTTACAGGCTCCCGGCTCAGCCTGGGCCGCCAGCCATGGGGGAGCGGGCCAAGGGGTACCAGCCAGACCTCAAAGGGCTACAGACATATGGCCCTTCAGACTAGTCACCCCTGACTGCACTGGGAGCAGGGCTGGGTTCTGATCTCAGCTAAATCAGTATACAATCCACGCAATCAGACTCAGGCCTGGGGCGGAGGATTAGTTAACATTCTCTCCACTCTGGTTCTGCTGTCCGTTTCCATTGAGATTGTCCCTCTCTCTTCCTTTCTGCTGCCTTTTTCATCCTGCTTTTTTTCCTCCTAAACTTCCCCTAAGACAGACACAAACCCTGCGAAAGGTTTGGCATGAGATGGTGGTGGTGGGGGGGGGGGGGGGAAATCTGGTGTTTGCAACCCCTCTCTGTCTTTTATCATACACTCAACAGCTTCCAACATTTTCTTTGGAAATTGATCTTAATCCCACCCCAAGGGTGGTCGTGCCAGGGTCCTCACCACACGCTGGGCACCTCCCATGTGATGCCAGGCGCCCTGGCCTCCCACTGGCTGCGGCTCGTATTGGAGGGAGCAAGTCTGCGATCTCCAGGTCATGGTCAGTTGGCAATTAAAATAAACCAGCCCGGACGCATCCCACCCTTGGTGCTGCTCCATCGACTTCACTTCACTTCCTCCAGGGATCAGACTGCCCCGCCTGCACCGAGCATCAATTAATTCAACCAAGGTCCCTATGCAATGCCCACCGAAGTCAGCGGGGAAACGCCCATTGATGGGTCAGTTCTCCAGCCGGTGACTTCCCTGAGCTAGGCCGATTTATGCCAGCCGGGGACCTGGTCCCATGGGTCGCGCTGCGGTTTGCGAGGTCTCACCCTGCTCCCACTGAATTCAAGACTAAAACCCCTGTGGGTTTCATGGGGAGCAGGACTAGCCCTGGTCTGGGGAGAGATGCACACGGCATACAGAGGCTGTGTTATCTAGGGAATTGTTTCCCAAACAAAGGGTGCAGGGAGATTCTAGATGGACTGCCTTAGTGAAAAGCCGGGGAAGCCCTGCTCCGGGGCCAAGGAACTGGCTTGGGATAGGAGTCACAGGATCTATTCCCTGCTCTTGCCTCTGCTTCCCCCGGCACAACAGGGCAGGGATCTCAGCTGGGCAGGAACTAACTCTTGCTGTGTGTCTATGCAGTGCCTGGCACAATGGGGCCCTGATCTCACCTGGGCAGGGCCTGTCTCTCGCTGGGTCTGGACAGCACCTGGCACGAAGGGGCTCTGATCTCAGCCGGGCAGGGCCTGTCACTCACTGGGTCTGGGCAGTGCCCAGCACGACAGGGCCCTGATCTCAGCTGGACAGGGACCACCTCTCACTGGGCCTGTGCAGCGCCTGGCACGACGGAGCCCTGATCTCAGCCTGGGCAAGGACCGTCTACACCTGCGTTGGTGCAGCGCCTGACACCGCTATAACACGCAGAACAGTAACTAGCAGTATTATTGCAATGCCTTTTCTGCTGTACTGACTTGTACAAGATCCGCACTGTTTTCCCCTTCGCCCTCAACTACCTGTCTGTCTGTCTGCGTGTCCTTTGACTGGGAGGTCCCGTCTCTCCTCGACTGTCTGGAGAGGACCTAGCGCCGCACAAATATGAGCGATCACGACCCTACCAAGCCTTGATCAGCAACGCCGCGCCGGAGGCCGCCCCAGGGGAAACGGCGCCTGGAGGCAGAAACGAGGGGGGGCAAGTAACCAGCGGAGACCCCGAGACCGGACGCATCGACCCACATCAATGGACGCTGGGCAGCAAAGGGGACCGGGGTCGGGGGGTGGGGGAGGTATCCCTAGTGTGGATGGTCACAGCCCTTGTGCCAATTTAATGGTACCCCCCACCGGGACAGGAAGGGGGTTCACTCCCCCCACGGCAACGGCCGCCCCCCCCAGCGGGACAGGAAGGGGGTTCGCCTCCCCCCCACGGCAACGGCCGCCCCCCCACCGGGACAGGAAGGGGGTTCACCTCCCCCCCACGGCAACGGCCGCCCCCCCCAGCGGGACAGGAAGGGGGTTCGCTCCCCCCACGGCAACGGCCGCCGCCCCCCCAGCGGGACAGGAAGGGGGTTGCCCCCCCCCCAGCGGGACAGGAAGGGGGTTCGCCTCCCCCCCACGGCAACGGCCGCCCCCCCCCAGCGGGACAGGAAGGGGGTTCGCCTCCCCCCCACGGCAACGGCCGCCCCCCCCAGCAGGACAGGAAGGGGGTTCGCTCCCCCCACGGCAACGGCCGCCGCCCCCCCCAGCGGGACAGGGAGGGGGTTCGCCTCCCCCCAGCGGGACAGGAAGGGGGTTCGCCTCGCCCCCGGCAATGGCCACCCCCTGCCGCTCTCCCACGCGCGTACGACGCTCTAGCCGTCTCTCTCTATGACCCCGGGAGCGTTCAGTCATTGGCCGGCGGGCGGCGCCGGGCGCCTCCCCTCCATTGGCCAGCAGGACCCGGCGGCGCCCGGCCATTGGCTGAGGCCTCGGAGGGCGGAGCCGTTCCCGCGCCGTATATAAGGCAGCCCCTTGGGCCGCCGCCCTCTTTTTTCCAACCGCCATCGCTGTGGCTGCTAGTGTGAGGTAGGGATCGGGCCGCGCGCTTGGCGCGGGCCGGGGAACGGGCGGCCGCGGAGGGGAGGGGAGGGCTGGGCTAGGCTAATGGGCGAGCGCGCGGCAGAGGGAGGGCGCGCGGGGCCGGGTCGGGCGCGTGGCTTCCCGCGGGGTGCGCATGCGCAGAAGCGGGCGGCGCGCTCGGGTTCCTGGCGCGTGCGGCCCTTGGGCCTGGCGCGCGGGAGGAGGGGGGGGCGCAGCACGTGACCCGGGAGGGGGGCCCCCCAGCCCCGTGCATTGGGGAGGGGGGGGGCCGGGTCCGTCTCCCTCCCCCCCCGCCTGGTACAGCGGGGTCGGGCAAGTGGCTCCCCCCGTCGTGCCTCAGTTTCCCCGTCTGCCAAGCGCCCGCAGAGCTGCGGGGTTCTCGCACACGGGGCCGCGAAGGAGAGGCCGGCTGGGCTCCCCCCTGCCCCCGGGACACCCCCTCAACACCTACCCAATGCCCGTCGCTGGCGGGTTGCCCCGCAGCTCCTCCCGCTTCACCCCGCCCCAGGAGGGGGCCCTGGTAGCAGCCCTGGGGTCACCCCTCGCCCCTGGTTCCTGTAACGAGGGTCAGGCTGCTCTGGGCCCGGGGCACCGTGCGGTGGGTTATTTGTGTCACTGCTGCGCTCGGTGCTGTACAGACCCACAGCAAAGCCGGCCCCTCTGAGCGCTAGTGGGTCCCGGCGTCCTAGCGTGTGTTGGCTGAGCTCATTGCACCCACCACGGGCTCTTGGCATCCAGCCTCCTGCCCGGGGCTCTGTGCTCTCTTCTCCATGCCAGTGTCTGCTCCCCCAGGGCCACGTGTTCCAGGGCCCCCCGCCGGGCAGTGACCTGAGCGCACCCCATGCCAGGGCTGCTGAGGTCTTTGTGGGCGCTGCTCAGCGTAGCAGAGATGCCCGTTGAGATCGGCACGAGGGGGTGCAGGATGCTGGCCCCTTGGCCCCATGGGAGACGATGGCGGGTGCACCCGGGGACTTGGGAAGGGAAGACGGGGAGCGCCTGTCTGACAGCAGTTCACAGCGCGGGGCCCCCATGGGTTTGTGGGGTGGCGGCTGGAGGATCAGGGCCCCATGTGCTTTGGCTGAGGGCGGGTGGGGATGGAGCAGTATTGTCCTGTCTCTTTAGTTCATTCCCTCTGCCTCTTCCCCCCCAGGGCCAGAGCCCGCAGCCTCGGCCAGGATGCCCGTTGCCAGGAGCTGGGTGTGCCGGAAGACCTATGTCACTCCCCGGCGCCCCTTCGAGAAATCCCGCCTCGACCAGGAGCTGAAGCTCATTGGTGAGTTTGGGGGGCAGGGCGGGGCTCAGGCTGGTGCTTGCCTGGGGAAATACCTGGGGCTCAGCAGAGGGCGCTGCGCTTCAGGGAGTGGGGTGGGGGGCAAGGCGGGGGGCACTGCTGCAGGGAGTGGGTTGGAGGGTCAGGGCTGGCCCCAGGGCTGCATTAGGGGGCACTGGGGAGCAGGGTGGGGGACTTGGGTGCTCTCCCTGACAGGGCTGGCACTAGGGGGCGCTGTGCCAGCATATGCAGGTTGCTTTGTTAAACAGCATTAATGGCCCAAGAATTGTCTGATCTTTAGATTTAACCCCATTAGTCCAGGTAACCTTCAAACTGCTGCCTCGCTAGTCAGTGGGATACAGTCCTGAACCGCGTCCCACGCTGGGCGAGGGGTCCCTATATAACTAGCCCCCGCGCCCCACCCCAGAGGGGTCGCATCTCAGCGCCAGGTCCCCGTATAACTAGCCCCCGCGCCCCACCCCAGAGGGGTTGCATCTCAGCGCCGGGTCCCCGTATAACTAGCCCCCGCGCCCCACCCCAGAGGGGTCGCATCTCAGCGCCGGGTCCCCGTATAACTAGCCCCCGCGCCCCACCCCAGAGGGGTCGCATCTCAGCGCCAGGTCCCCGTATAACTAGCCCCCGCGCCCCACCCCAGAGGGGTCGCATCTCAGCGCCGGGTCCCCGTATAACTAGTCCCTGTGTCCCACCCCAGAGGGGTCGCATCTCAGCGCCGGGTCCCCGTATAACTAGTCCCTGTGTCCCACCCCAGAGGTGGCTGCCTGTTGTCCCTGTTAGTAACAGCCCTGCTCCTCCCCAGGCGAGTACGGGCTGCGGAACAAGCGCGAGGTTTGGCGGGTGAAGTTCACCTTGGCCAAGATCCGCAAAGCAGCCCGTGAGCTGCTCACGCTGGACGAGAAGGACCCCAAGCGCCTCTTTGAAGGTAGGGGGGCAGGATGGGTGGGGTGGCACAGGCAGGGGTGCTGGGAGCTGGTCCCAGCAGCTGGATGAAGTTGGGAGGGGAAGCAGCAGGGTGTCTGGGGTCTCACCCCCCATCTCACCAACCCCCCCAGGCAACGCCCTGCTGCGGCGGCTGGTGCGCATCGGGGTGTTGGACGAGGGCAAGATGAAGCTGGATTATATCCTGGGCCTCAAGATCGAGGATTTCCTGGAGCGGCGCCTCCAGACCCAGGTCTTCAAGCTGGGCCTGGCCAAGTCCATCCACCATGCCCGGGTGCTGATCCGCCAGAGGCACATCCGGTAGGGCAGCCGCGCTGTGTGTGTGTGGGGGGGGGGGGGGGGGCGGGGGTCAGGACTCCTGGGTTCTCTTCCTGGCTCTGGGAGGGGGCGTCTAGCGGGTTACAGCAGGGGTCTGGGTTCTCTTCCTGGCTCTGGAAGTGGCGTCTAGTAGGTTACACAGCAGGTGGGGACTGGGAGCCAGGACTCCTGGGTTCTCTCCCCAGCTCTGGGAGGGGATGGGGGGTCTAGTGGGTTAGAGCAGGAAGGGCGGGGGGCCTGGGAACCAGGACTCCTGGGTTCAGTTATTGGCTCTGTCCCCTGTACCTGCTGGTTTGCTGGGGTAGCCCCCCCCGGGTGGTGAGTTTGGGGAGGGGCCGTGTGGCAGACAGGTCAGTGGCCCCGTTCTCGGTGACTGACCCTGCCGTGGACACAGGGCAAAGCTGATCCCAAGGCCGGGGGGAGTTTGGCCGTGGCCCCTCCCCTCCCTGTGCCTAAAGCTTTGCTCTTGCTGTGTTGTGTAGCCCTCCTGGATGAGCCTGTGAGGTGCGTGGAGCCCCCTGCCCAGTGGGGCGGGCTCTGGCCTGGGGAGCCCCCCCGGTCGGTCTAACCCTGCGCACCGGCTAGCGGGCGGTAGGGCTGCCCGCGTCGGCAAGGCTCACTGCGGCAGAGCCGTACACCTTGCGAAGGGCCAGGTCGTTCCTCCAGCCCCCTGCGCTCGGGGCTGCTGCACAGGTAACGAGCCACCGGCTGCTCCCTGCCCCACGCTGGGAGAGGGGATCCCAGGGATCCTGGGAACGGAGCTTGGTTCAGCGGGACCTGGTTCTGATCTCGGCTCCCCTGGTGTCAATCTGGAGTCACTCCTCTTTTGCAGTGGGGGCAGGGCTGGGTTTTGATCTCTGCTCCCCTAGCATCAATCCAGCGGTCACCCCACTTCTTTAGATGATGCTGGATTCACACCTGGTAACAGAGCAGGAGCTGGCTTGGAGGTTGTGGGTGGGGGGGTGGGACCCGGGTATCTAGGAGCAGCTGCGGTGCAGCTGGCTCTGGGGAGTGTCTGTGGGAGGAGCTACGAGGTGGTGAAGAGCTGCAGTATCTGCCCTTGGAGTTGCATGTTAAAGCCTGAGCGGGCTCCTGTTGCCCCAGAGCACTGTGGGTAGGTGGCTTCCCGTGCCTGCCCTCACCCCTCTCCCCTTCCCCAGTGTGCGGAAGCAGGTCGTGAACATCCCGTCCTTCATCGTGCGCCTGGACTCGCAGAAGCACATCGACTTCTCGCTGCGCTCGCCCTACGGGGGCGGCCGGCCTGGCCGTGTCAAGAGGAAGAACGCCAAGAAGGGGCAGGGCGGCGCCGGCGGGGCGGACGAGGAAGAAGAGGATTAAAGGCCCAGGCGGCTCCCCCTGCTGGGCAGCCTGCACTGCTGTGTATCTCAATAAACCAGTTTGGAGTGGAGCTTGTACTGGAGCTGAACTGGGCGCCCCTGGGGGATTGGCCTGTTAGTGGGGTCCTGCTGTACCCTGGCCTGACAGCAAATGCCCAGACCTCTGTCTTGTACCTCCCCAGAGGGGGGTGCTCTGTGCCGTGAGCGGGAAGCCCTTCGCAGCTGTGCTCCTAGTGTCTCCTGGGCCATGCATCCTGCAGCAGGCAGTTCCCCAGCTCACTGTCTGGAAATCAGCCCTGTCCTGCCTGCTGCTTGCTCTTCCCTCGCTGCTCTGGTCCCTGCCATGAGGCTGCACTAGCCCTTGGAACTGCGGCCTGTTTCCCCGCTGGGGGTTGGAGGGTTCACCCTGAGCAGTGGCTGGCTGGTGACTCCCAGGGAGGGGTAGGAAGGGGAAGTAGCTGGGGCCTGTCACAAAGGCCATGGGGCCCAGCTCAGTGTGGCCGCTGCCCCCGCTCCCCAGCAGAGCTCAATAAACTCCCCCAGCTCAACAGGCAGGTGGTAGCTGGGGGGAGGAGTTTGGCTTGTTTGTATCCTGGGCTGAAATCTGGGGCAAGGGGGGGGCCCAGGATGCCTGGGTTCTCCAGTTGCTGGGTTCTGGGGTTAGAGGGGGGCATTAGGATGGGATACTCCTCTCCCCCTCCCCCTTCTCACTGGTCCCCTGGGTCCTAACTGTCCCCCCCCCCGCTCTCTGCCTTGAGGCTGTCCCAGCCAACCATAGGGGGAGATTTCCTTGTCAGCTGGGGCCTGGGCACAGGGCCAGGGGTGTACTATGGCCCTGGGTGCTTCAAGGGGAGGGAATGGGCCCCTTCTCTGAGAGGGACTTGAGATGGGAACCGCCCCCCGCTTTCCTGGCCTCTTATTTCCCTGTCCTGGGACTGCCAGGCTGCCCAGAGCTAGGCCCGACCCCCGCTCCCCTCTGCCACAAGCTGGTGTGGGGCACCAGGGGCTGGCTGGGCTGAGGGTTACCTGTTCTGGGGGGCAGCAGGCAGGATACTGGCCGCGATGAACCTTGGCTCAGCCCGGAGTCCTCCCGGCCTGAGAAGGGGGCTCTGGCCCCCGCCTGGCAGAGAAGCAAACACGGGGCAGCAAGCAAGGAGCTGGACAGCGGCGTCCTGGGGGGGGGCTGGGTGAGAGGCCTGGCAGTGGATCACCCGGGGAGCCCCACCCAGCTCTACCTGAGGGAGGCGGGTCCCGGGACGGACCCTGCTGGGAAATGGTGAAAGGTGGGGGCTGAGCCGGGGGTGGGGGAACCACCCTGGGCAGTATTGGCACAGTGCAGCCGGTGCCCCTCGCCCCCCATCTTGCCCCTCACAGTGGTGGGGGGGGGGGGGAGAGCGAAAGCCGGAGCGCCGGAAGCAGCTGGTTTTTTTCTGAGCCGCTGAGGCGATTTTCGGTAACTTTGCTCCCGAGTCAGCGTTCGTGGTGCCAACAGCCTTACGGGAACGGCCGGGCGCGGAAGGGGGTCAGGGCGGGGTCACTGCTAGATGCAGCCGCCTCTGGGGTGGGGTGGGGTGGGGGGGGCTGTTTACAGGAGGATCCTTCAACCCGTGCTGAGCTGCTGGCGGGGACTGGAGCGTGGGGCCTGCTCGGGGGGGGCTGGGTCTTGGCTGGCTAAGGGGGAATGGGGCACAGGGCCTTCCCCTCCAGCGAGTGCCGGCTTGGGTTTGTGGGTGCTTTGAGCGGCTGCCCCTGCATCCCCCGGGTCCCAGGCAACCCCAAAGCAGTGGCAGGAGGCAGGATGCAGCAGACTGAGGTTTATTCTGTCCCGGTGCAGCGGTTCAAGCCCCCCGCCAGCCTGGCCCCCAGCCCGGCTGGCGGTAACGGGGTCACGAGCGCTCCTGGCGGGAGACCTGAGGTCCGTGAGGTTGGCATGGCACCCTCCAGGGGATGAGGTGGGAGCCCCAGCATGGAACAACGGTCCGATCCGGCTCCTTTGGGAATAGATGGGCTCTAGATCCCATACCCTCCCCAGAGCCGGGGAGAGAACCCAGGAGTCCTGTCTCCCAGCCCCCTCACACTAAGCACTAGATCCCACTCCCCAGAGCTGGGGAGAGAACCCAGGAGTCCTGCCTCCCAGCCCCCTCACACTAAGCACTAGATCCCACTCCCCAGAGCTGGGGAGAGAACCCAGGAGTCCTGCCTCCCAGCCCCCTCACCAATTCCTGTGTCCCCCTCCCAGTTCTTATCCTGGGTCCTTCAGTTCTGGCCTGAAGAGCCCCATCCACTCCGGCCCTTTCTCCTCCTCCAGTCCCATCTTCTCCCGCCACCGGAGCTGCCATGGGGCTGGTGCCAATCTACCCCCCTTCCCCTGGTCTCTCCCCGCCCTGCAGTGCTGGGTTTTCCATAGGGTGTGGGGTACAGGCCCCTTCCCCCACTCTTCCACGGTGCTGGAAATACCTTTTCCCCCAGCTGTGCTGAGAAGGCCTGAATTATGGGGGGGTTCCTGTACCCCCAACTGCCTCCCAGGAGCATTGGGGGGGGATCCTGAGTGCAGGCCGGGGGTCCCCCCTCGCTCCTCTCCCCTCCCGCGGTGCAGACAGTTCTGTAGGGCCCGGGGCAGGGGCCCCCTAGCAGCGCAGGGAGTTGCGTAGGGCCCGGGGCACGGGCAGCCCCTCCAGATCAGGCCCCTCTGTCCCTACCCGGACGCTGGCCCGCACGGCACATCGGCACAGCTCCTGCAGCGAGGCCACCTTGCAGCGCAGCGGGCGGGCGAGCGCCAGGGGCTCCGGCCGGCTGCCCTGGGCCTCCAGGTAGCAGGGGGGCCCCGGGTGCCCGGCCCGCCCCAGGTAGTGCTCCACCAGCAGCACCACGCAGGCGAAGGCGGGCGGGCAGGGGGCCCCCGGCTGGGTCTCCAGGTGGAAGGCAGCCCCCTGCTGCTGGATGCGCAGGTTGGTGATGCCGGCCCCGGTGCGGAGGCTGAGGGTGAAGAGGTGCCGGTGGTCGGAGGAGTCGCGGACGAGGAAGGCCCCCGGCGGGTGGGGGCTCAGCAGCCGCTTGGCCTCCGCCCCCGACAGGCTGCCCCAGTAGAAGCCGCTGGCCTCCAGCCGCTCCAGCGCCGTCTCCACCCGCTCGAAGTCCCCACAGAAGCTCCGGTAGTGGTAAGAGGGGGCGGGGGGCCCGCTCATGGCCGCCGGGGGGTACGGGCAGCAGGGCAGGCAGGGCCAGCACAACGGGACCATCGCGCTGCCCAGGCCGGATTCTCCTCCCCCCCCCCACTCCCTCCCTGCTGAGTCCTCCTGGTCACCGGAGTCCCTCCCGCGGGATCATCTGTGGAGAGAAGGGGGGGGGGGGGTCAATGGAAATGGGGGGGTGGGGAGCCCAGGGCTGCGACTCAGGAGTGAGGGGCATCGGCGACTGATTGATTCCGATAACTGCAAGTTCTCACACGGAATCCAACACCGGCTATTAACGCTCCTCACGCCCTAACAACCCTGGGGCTAGGGAGAGAACCCAGGAGTCCTGGCTCCCAGCCCCCCCAGCTCCAACCACTAGACACCACTCCCCTCCCCAAGCCGGGAGAGAACCCAGGAATCCTCGATCCTAACCCCTGCTCTAACCACTAGACACCACTCCCCTCCCCAAGCCGGGAGAGAACCCGGGAATCCTCGATCCTAACCCCTGCTCTAACCACTAGACCACACTCCCCTCCCAGAGCTTGGGAGAGAACCCAGGAGTCCTGGCTCCCAGCCCCCCCAGCTCCAACCACTAGACACCACTCCCCTCCCCAAGCCGGGAGAGAACCCAGGAGTCCTGGCTCCCAGCCCCCCCAGCTCCAACCACTAGACACCACTCCCCTCCCCAAGCCGGGAGAGAACCCGGGAATCCTCGATCCTAACCCCTGCTCTAACCACTAGACCACACTCCCCTCCCAGAGCTTGGGAGAGAGCCCAGGAGTCCTGGCTCCCAGCCCTCTTGCTCTAATCACTCTAGTATTGGAATCACCTCCAGGTGTAGGGGGGGCGGGGTGTACACTTACTTGCATGCTGGGATTTCTGTGCAGAACACACACACACACACACACAATCAGCCACCCATACCGAGTGCCGGAGATACAGTCTCTCTCACACACAAATCACTTACACACACACACATACAGCAACACAGGTGCACACAAGCAGGCTCAGACACACATACCCCCAGTCACATACCCTTAGAGTCACCTACAACACACACACCCCGCACACACACATCACACTGCAGCCAGTCAGCAACGCACAGCAAACTGCACCCCATACAGTTACACACAAAACATACACACACACACACATAATTACAAACACACACTCCCAGAAGCACCTCTGCATACCAGGGATACACACACAAAGTTATGTAGATACACACAATCACACCCCACAGAAGAACATACCTACAAATCTATGGGGTATGTGTGTTTGTGTGTGTCCCTGCCATCTCCTGCTGGAGGGGATGAGCCCTGCGCTGTGTGTGTTTGTATACACACCATACACTTAAGACACCCCCACAAAATATACGCACAAAAACATACCATCCCCGCATCCACACACTTATAACACACTCCTCAGAAACCCCATCGCAGATCTACACACACAACATATTATTCCATATAATTATACACACACACACACACACTGAAAACACACCCATGCAAACACAAGCATTCACAACAGCCCATACACACACCCCCTTTCACACACGTATAACATACAAATGCACACAGATATGGTAAACGCAACGATAAATATATCTCTCCTGTGTCTGGTTTTGTCTCTGTGTACATTACACACGAAGAATAAGAGGCATAAACACACACACACACACACACACAATATACACAGAGAGAGGTGTGCGTGGAACACACTCATGGACAAAACATGTATAGATTCACACCAACAAAATATGCAAACCTACTCATAACATATACACACAAAATGTACACCCACCCACTCAATCCTCCCCTCACAAAATGTACACGCAATCATTCCCACACAAAATGTACACACAATACACACACAATCCTCCTCACACAAGACATTAATATATGCACAATCCTCCTCACAAAAGATGTACACCACACACACAAGACATACAAACACACACAATCCTCCCCCCATAAAATGTACACACTCACACAATCTTCCCCACACAAAATGCACACACACACAATGTACACACACACACACAACCGTCCCCCCACAAAATGTACACACACACTCCTCCCCACACAAGACCCCCACCCCCACCCCCCAAACTCTTTTGCTCTCGGCCTGCCCCAGCCCAGCCGCCCCAGAGAACAGGGAGTGAATCCTGCTTTGTCTCTGTGTATGTGTAGGAGGGGTGGGGGGCAAAAGGGAACAAACATTTTAAGGCTGCGCCAAATTCACTCCCTGCTCCAACTTCCTCCAGGAAACCCTGGGGCTGGAACAAACCTTCGGCTCCAGGGGACAGGAACTCTCGTTTGGCCTAAAAAACAAGAAATCGGGCCCGAGGTATTATTTTAAACCAAGCTCTTAAAAAAACCCTGAACCTATTAACTGAAGGAAGGGCCCTGAGCTGCATCGCGCCATGAAATCTGAGAGCCCAGTTCTGGGAACCCTTTTCCTAAGGCTCCCGCAAACCCTCCTGGATCCAGGCCCGGAGCCTCCGCACCCGCTTGGATTTGTCCCCTTGGTGGTAGCGAAAGGCACCTCACTTCTTTGGAAGTACCGAGGCCCAGAGCCATGTGACGGGCCCCCCGCGGCCCAGGCATCCCAGGTTGAGCCCAAAGAACTACACTAAGTGTCAAAAAACCCAACCCATCAACCGACCCCAACTTGCAAGTGTCAAAAACCGGGACGGGGTGGAAGGAAATAGGTGGGGATATTAGACAAAGCCCTGAATATCGGCATGGGCCTTATAAAATCGAGACATCCGGTCCCCCATAAACCCAAATAACTAACCAAAAAACAATGTTAAAAAAACCCCAAACCAATCCAGAAACTGACCCCAAATAACTAACCTAAAACCAATGTTAAACCCCACCCAAACCAACCCGGAAACTGACCCCAAAAACTAACCTAAAACCAATGTTAAAAAAACCCCCAAACCAGACCAGAAACTGACCCCAAATAACTAACCTAAAACCAATGTTAAAAACCCCCCAAACCAACCCAGAAACCGAACCCAAATAACTAACCTAAAACCAATGTTAAAACCCCCCAAACCAACCCAGAAACTGACCCCAAATAACTAACCTAAAACTAATGTTAAAAAATCCCCAAACCAACCCAGAAACTGAACCCAAATAACTAACCTAAAATCAATGTTAAACCCCCCCCAAACCAACCCGGAAACTGACCCCAAATAACTAACCTAAAACCAATGTTAAACCCCCCCAAACCAACCCAGAAACCGAACCCAAATAACTAACCTAAAACCAATGTTAAAAACCCCCAAACCATCCCAGAAACCTACCCCAAATAACTAACCTAAAACCAATGTTAAAAATCCCCAAACCAACCCAGAAACTGACCCCAAATAACTAACCTAAAACTAATGTTAAAAAATCCCCAAACCAACCCAGAAACTGAACCCAAATAACTAACCTAAAATCAATGTTAAACCCCCCCCAAACCAACCCGGAAACTGACCCCAAATAACTAACCTAAAACCAATGTTAAAAATCCCCAAACCAACCCGGAAACTGACCCCAAATAACTAACCTAAAACCAATTTTAAACTGACCCCCAATTAGTAGGACATTAACCTTTAAGAAATGGTAGAATTAAAAATGTGGCAAAGAGAGAAATCTATAATCAGGATGGGCCAAGGGGGGGGGGGCGGGGAAAGGACAAAAATTGCGCTTAAAAAAAAACCTGGTGAAAAAATTAAAAGAATCCCTTTAAACGAGTCATTATAAAATCAATCTGCCCGGCTTCTCAGTCAGTGCCCTTATTCATGAGGATTGTTGTTATCACAGAATCTCAGGGTCGGAAGGGACCTCAGGAGGTCATCTAGTCCAACCCCCTGCTCAAAGCAGGACCAAGCCCCAATTTTTGCCCCAGATCCCTAACTGGCCCCCGCAAGGATTGAACTCACCGCCCTGGGTTTAGCAGGCCAATGCTCAAACCACCTCATTAACAGCCCCCCACTCCTTGGAGCAGGGAGTTGGGTGTTGCTAAAAGTGATCTAAAGTCCCATTGTCTTGCCAACGGCTGTGCTTCATGGGTGACGCGGGGGGAGGGGGGTCAGCGGGGCAAATTTGGGGGCAGTTAACCCGGGGGCGGGGGGCTAGGTCCGGCCCCCCGCCCCCAGCAAAAAAAAAAAAAAAAAAAGCTATTTGCAAAATCCCCTGGTTGCAGTTTTTGTGAGTGTCTGCCCATGGTCGCTCCCTCCCCCCCCCCTGAAATAATCCCCCGTTTTAACTCACCCCTTTCTGACCCCCAACAACTCCGGATTGGTGCGATTTCGCTCGCAGCCCGTGTAGACTTACTCTGGCGCGCCGGGAACGCTCCTCCTGGAGCCCTCGCAGGGGGAGGGAAACAAAGCAAATCAGCTCCACTCCCCCGAGTCACAGGAAAGCCTCCCCCGTGGGGGGTGCATCCTGGCCAGGCAGCCGGCCCCCCAATCTCCCTGGGGGAGCAGCAGGGCCCCTGGAGCGGGGAGCTGCCGGGAAGCCGCTGGCGGCACCGCAGAGGGAAGGAGGAAAAACCACTTTCCCTTTCGCACAAGCAGGAGGCTTGGATGCATTGGGAGTTGTGGGGCGGGAGGGGGGCGGCACAGGAAAGCCCCCCCCCCCCCCCCCAGCCCGGGCCCCTAATCACGTCAATTTCACACACACACCCCCCCAGCTCAGGCTGAAATTGACACCCGGCCAGAGTCTCTCCTGGCTGGATTGGGGGGGGGGTATCCTGGCGGGGTGTCTCATATTTATTTTTGTGAATGGTCCCCAGCCCCATCCCATTGGCCACAGAGGGTGCTGGGGGCCGGCTGGCTGGGCTCTGATTGGCAGGCGGGGCTGGGTAAACCCTCTCCCCCCGCGCCCCCCCTCGGGCTCAGGGTGATTCCTGGAAGTGTGCAGGGCACTGTTGGTAAAAGGGAGGGGATCTTCGCCCTGGTCCCTCCCCCTCGCTGCCTGCCCGGGGCTGAGGGACACCGGGGGGGGGGGCGGGGGGGGCAGGGCTGGCTGGCTTTCCTCCCCTTTCCCTCCTGGGGGGGAGTCCCGTAAAATCCCCCCGCCCCGGCCAAGAAACACAGCCCAGGTGTTAACCCTTCAGCGGGAGCACAGGGGACAGACACAGACCTTCCCACAGGCGGGGAGGGGAGCTCACCCCCCCTTCGTCTGCCCCTTCCCCCCCCCACTGTCCTCCCGCCCGCGCTCCCTCCTTCGTCTGCCCCTCCCCCCGCGCCCCCTCCTTCGTCTGCCCCTTCCTCCCACTGTCCTCCCCCGCGTGTTCCCCCGCCCCGCTCCCCTCCCCCTCCCCCTCCCCCCTCCTTCGTCTGCCCCTTCCTCCCACTGTCCTCCCCCCCGTGTCCCCCCGCTCCCCCTTCCCCCCACTGACCTCCCCACGCGTCTCCCCACCCCGCTCCCCCTCCCCCATCCTTCGTCTGCCCCTTCCCCCCACTGTCCTCCGCCCCGCTCCCCTCTCCCCCATCTTCATCTACCCATTCCCCCCACATTGTCCTCCCCCCGCATTCCCCCTGCCCCGCTCCCCCTCCTCCGTCTGCCCATTCCCCCGCGTCCCCCCGCCCCGCTCCCCTCTCCCCCTCCTTCCCCCTCCTTTGTCTGCCCATTTCCCCCCACTGTCCTCCCCCCGCATTCCCCCTGCCCCGCTCCCCCTCGTCTGCCCATTGCCCCCTGCGTCCCCCCTTTCCCGTCTGCCCATTTCCCCCACCACTGTCCTCCCGCCGCATCCCCCGCCCCGCTCCCCCTCCCCTGCTCCTTCGTCTGCCCATTCCCCCCACTGTCCCCCCTACTTCCCCCTGCCCCCCTCCCCCTCCCCCTCCCACCCCCTTCTTCGTCTGCCCATTCTCCCCCCACTGTCCTCCCTGCCCCGCTCCCCTTCCTTCTCCGTCTGCCCATTACCCCCCCCACTATCCTCCCCCCGTGTCCCCCCTGCCCTGCTCCCCTCCTGCCCCTTCGTCTGCCCATTCCCCCAGTTCCCAGGGCTCCTGAGCCCTCGCTGAGTCCCCTCCATCGCCCGCCTGGGTGCCTGAACACAGCCCAGGGCCCTTCGCTGGGAAGTCACCAGCCCTCATAACCCTGCCCTGGGGCCAGCTGGGAGCCCTCACCCCATCGGGCAGATGGGGAAACTGAGGCACTGAGAATGGATTTGTCCACAGCTGTAGCAGAACTGAGCTGAGAACCCAGGAGTCCTGCTCCCCCACACCTTGCCCCCAACCACTCTACCATGCTCAAACCACTAGATCCTGCTCCCCCCCTAGAGCTGGAGAGAGAACCCAGGAGTCCTGGTTCCCAGAGCTGCCTGCTCTAACCACTAGACCCCACTTCCATCCTAGAATTGGGGAGAGAACCCAGGAGTCCTGGCTCCCAGTCTCCCTGCCTCCACTCTGGCCACTAGACCCCATTTCCATCCTAGATCTGGGTAGAGAACCCAGGAATCCTGGCTCCCAGTTCCCCCACCCCCTGCTCTGGCCATTAGACCCCACTTCCATCCTAGAGCTGGGGAGAGAACCCAGGAGTCCTGGCTCCCAGCCTCGCCTTCCATTTTCTCTCCTAGCCGCCCTCCCTTCCCCACACCATGGGCAGGAACCTGCCCACCCCCCCAGCGGCAGGTTCCCCTTGGCTGCAGCTGGTTGGCCGTGAGCTCATTTCATTTCCCAGCCTCACTGACACACTCAGGGCCCCTGAGGACAGCGTGCGAGAGGGACGCCCCATCCAGCCCCAGGGCTGTGGGGAATGGGGCGCGGGGCCTGTCCCCTCTAGGGGGCTCCAGCTCCCCTCCGGCCCCAGGGCAGGGACTGGCTGGCTCAGGGGGGCGGGGAATGGGGCGCAGGGCCTGTCCCCTCTAGGGGGCGCCGGCTCCCATCCGGCCCCAGGGCAGGGACTGGCTGGCTCAGGGGGGCGGGGAATGGGGCGCGGGGCCTCTCCCCTCTAGGGCGCGCCGGCTCCCATCCAGTAGTGTTGTTTCTGTTTTGTGGCCTTCACGCTGGGTCTCAGGCCTGCTCCCAGGCGCCCCCCCCCCCCCAACCCGGGCATGATACCCCCTGGTACCACCTGTCCCCCACTTCTACCCCAAGAGAGAGACCTGCTGGGGGGGGCGGCACATTGGTGCGGGGAGGGGAGGGGGGCTGTGTATGTTGCTGTGTATGTGTGTGTGTGTGGGGGGGGTGTCTCTCCAGGCCCACTTACCCCCCACCCCCCAGGCACACACACAGTCGTGAGGGGGGGGGGGGAAGGGGAGCTCCCCCAGGGTTTCTGGCCGGCCCGGTGTTTACGAGCGGCTGGTTCCTGGCATAGGCGAGATGCCGGTAAGGACGCCGGCTTCCTAGCAGCCGTTAGCGGAGGCGCACGGCAGAATGCTAAACAGCAATCACAACAAAGGCCGTGCACCAGGGGAGGGGGGGGAGGGGCTGCCCATCGCTCCCCAGAGCCCCCCTCCCCCATTGCCATCACCCCAACTCCCTGCTGCCCACGAGGGAGCTCCACCCACCCCCCTGTTCGGCCCTCGGTGTGTGTGCCACCTGGCAAACCGGAGCTGAGGCCTGGCGGCTCGGTGCATGAGTGGGGATGGGAGTGGGTTTGCTAGAGCTGCTCCCCCACCCCTGCGAGGGCCAAAGTGGGGGGAGGGACTGCCAGGGGGGATGTCAGAGGGCAGGGTGTGTGCGCGTGTGTCCCGGCCGCCCCCTGCTGGAGGGATCCAGGACTGCCCCGCTGTGTCATAGCCCCCACACTGCTCCCAGCTAGCGGGGATTCGCCACTCGGCCCTGCGACAGGGCCCGGGGCCCCGGCAGGGAAGCGCCAGGCGGGCGGGGAGGCTGGAGCGCCAGGTTACGCTGCTTCCGGGGCGTCCGTTCTCGTCTCTCCGGCCCGTGGCGCCGGCCAGCTCTGCCCGCAGACCCGCTCGGTTCGTAGCCATTGACTCTCTGGGTGGAGCAGCTGCCGCAGCCCACCCCAGAGGGGTCACGTCCCAGTGCTGGGCGAGGGGTCCCTGCATACCCAGCCCCCCGCACCCCACCCCAGAGCGATCCCATCGCCCCAGGGGTAACACACACTCCCGGCGTGGGGACAGAGGGGCTGTGGGGCGCCCGGTGTGTGGTTCTGGGTTTATTACAAATCTGGAGATTAACAGGATGCAAAAAATAACACAAACAGCCGCCTCGGCACGTCCCCTCCCCCTCCCGGTGCTGAGCCCTCCTGGCCCCCCATCCGTGGGGCTGGGTGGGGCAGCACCAGCTGGAGGGAGGGCTACGCGGGGGCTATAAGACAAGCCCATTCTCTGGGGAGGTAATCTCTCTATCACCCCCTGCTGGCCGACGCTCCCTGCCCCGTCGCGCCGAGGACTCCCCCTGGGTTCACACTATGGGGAGTGGGTGGGGGGCGCCCCTGCACCCTGGGGGCTCTGCCCATCGGGCCTCTGGGTCACATTGATGGTGGCGTACAGGGCGGGCTCTGGGGCAGGGGCCGGGCCCCCCTGCTTGGCCTGCAGCGCCTGGCCGTCCAGCTCGGCGTAGGTGAGTCCCTCGGCGCCGGGGTCGGGCTCCTGGGGCTGGGAGGGGAGAGAGACGCGTGTGTGTGAGTCTGTGTGTGAGCACCAACACACACCAGATAGTTCTGATCCCAGCCACCAGGGGGCTGCGATGCCCCCACAACCCCTCCCCCATTCAGAGTTTCTCTGACACTCTCCGTCCTGTCCAGCAGGGGGCTCCCTAGGGCTGCTCTTCCCCCCCACCAGTGAATCCAGCAACTACCCCCCGCCCTGCCCCGCGCCCACTCCAGCCCACAGAGCCCCATGGGGCAGAGATCAGGGAAATTCCCCCCGCTGCCCGGCACCTGCCCCCCGTGGAATTCCGCCGACCCTCTGCAAACCTCAGACAAATGCAGGATGGTTTGAGGGGGTCGAGGTGAGTTTGGGGGGTGCAGGGTCAGGCTCAGGCTGGGGGGGGGGAGCCCCGTTGCTGATCCCCAGCTCCGGTGTCTGCCCTGAGTGGGTAAGGGGGGGCCCAGGCAAAGTCTGGGGGGGGCTGGCATCAGAACCTGGCTCTAGTGGGACTTGTGCAGGGCCGGGTGGCGAGGGGGGGCGGGGAGGCTGGATGGTGCATTGGTGCCGGGCGGGGGGGGGGGGGGATTGAGGAGTGGGGGGAACTTACCAGGACATCCAGCTGCTTCTCTTCACCCCGGAGGGCGTCTGTGGAATAGAGACACCCCCTTGGTGAGTGGCTGGGTCCAGATCAGGACCCCAGGCCCAGCCTCCCACCCTCCATCTGAGCCCTTCACAGACTGGCCCACCTGCCCCCCAGCACACTGGGGTGGGGCAGGGTCACTAGCCCCAAGGTGCAGCGGGGGAAACTGAGGCTAGGGGCGCCCCCAAAGGCACACAGTGAATCAGGGCTGCACCCACATCAGCATGCTCCCCCCCCCACAGGACACAGCCCCTGCCAGGGGACACCCGCCCCTCCCCCCTGCTCCATGGCTGCCCCCCTCATGTGTGACTTACAGACGGTGGCTGCAGCCTCGGAATCCCTATGGGGAGAAAGAGAGAGAGAGAGAAATAGTAACAGAACCCACTCCCCTCCCTGAGCCAGGGAGAGAACCCAGGAGTCCTGGGGCAGGTAGGTCGGGGGTGGGGAGCGGAGCTGGGGTCTCACCTGCTCTGTCTCGGGGCTGGTCCTTTCCCTGCAGAGACACGAAGCAGAATCGTCCATGAATCAACCCGGATCCCGTGTACCAGCCCTGCCCCCCAGCCCTAGCCCCTCCCCCTCCAGCTGCTGAGCCTGGGTACCCTAGAGACAGGTCCCAGCCCCCTAGAGAGCCCAGCGCCCCCTAGTGCTGCCCAGGGGCTTTGGGGCCACCCCTGACTGCCAGGGGAAAGCGCCCCCTGCTGGGCCCCTGCCCCACCCCCTGGGTTTCCTTCCCTGTCTCCCATCCAAGCCCTGACCCCTTCCCAGCCCGGCTTAGCAGCGGGTTTAACCCTTACCTCGCTGGGCGGGGCACTCACTTCCTCGGGTTCTTCTGTAGCAGACGAAGGCCAGGAGGAGGAGGAAGAGGAGGAGGAGGCCGGCGGCCGCCGCGCTCACCCCGGCGATGATGGGGATGTTCAGGTTCTGTTTCGATCCCCCTGGGAAGCAGCACCAGGCCGTGAGCACCGTGAGCGGCTGGTTCGTTACCTGCTGCCCCAGCCCCTCCCCCTCGAGGACCCAGGGACCCACTGCAGAACATTCTATGGGGCAGGAGCAGAGGGGATTCTGGGTAATAGTGGTCAGGGGGTTCACTCCCAATGGCAGAAGGCTGTACTGGGGTGGGGGCAGGGTGTGTGTGGAGTGTACCTCAGACCCCATGTACCCTGTTATGCCAGCTGGGCCCAGATCCTGCAGCTCCCCGCACCCTTAGATCCTGCCCCTGTCCTGGGATTTCTCAGCAGCTTCAGCTCACTTCTGTGTATGAATCATACAGGTGGGGGATGGCAGTGGGAGGGGGCTTCTGGCTGGGCAAGGCACTTTGAGGTCATTGGGAGAACCATGCCCTGTGGAAGTGATCAGCAGCGGAAGACGTAACGGTGCTGTCATTGCAACAGCCGTCATTAGGTTCCAGAGTCAATGACATGTCACTCTGAATCAGTGTGTTCAAGTGTTAACAGCATGTCTATCTGGATTGATAGGTTCCAGGTTAATTCAGCACCCCAGGGAAGGGGGAGCCCTGCTTCTGAGCCGTTCCCCCGGGCTGTCTGCAGACTCAGGCAGACAGACAGTTTACACAGGATCATTATCCCCGATTCTCTGTCCTTAGCCCTGTTCTCCCAGGGGGATATGCACTGAGTTGTGCCCCACACGGGTGGGGCTGTGCATTGGGGGGGAAGCTCTCCCGGGCCCCGCTCCCACCAAGCCCTACAATCCCATTCACCCACATTCCCACCGACCCGTGGCCATCTGTCTGCCTCAGACATTGAACCCCTCGGTTCTGTCTGCTGGGACCATCCCGCTCCAAACGGCCCGAATGGAGCTCTGTTCTCTGGGGGATGAATCGTTCAATTTCTCCCGCTCACTGTCTCCCTCCGGCTCCTTCATGGGGGGATCTGGCTGCTGGGCCCCAGTGACTCCGTCCCCGCTCCCCATCTGGGCGTCACCTCTGCTGGGGTCAGGGCTCAGGGCAGAGCCTGGCTCTGAGTGTCCCATCACGGTCAAGACCCCCTGGGGGTCCGGCTGTGGGTGGGGCTGCGCACGGGGGCCATGAGCCGGGCCCCTCACCTCCCCGGTCTGTACCACCCCACCCCGCCCAGGGGTGGGGCTGCGCATTGTGGGAAGCTCTCCCAGGCCCTGTCCCCACCGAGCCAATCTGGCATCTGTCCAGTGACACCTGCCGCTTATATGAAATGAGTCGGGGGCAGGGGGTCATATGGGGCATTCGCTGTGGGGATCTGCCCCCATCCCACCCAGCCAGCCCATCGTGGCTCCCCCCAGGGGTGGCTCCTTGGGCAGCACAAACTTGTTTTGTGGAGGGTTGATGGAGCTCCAGTACTCGGCCCCGTGCTGCCTGGGCGGGTGGGAGTCGGCGTCATTCCCGGCCGAGTCGGGTCAGTTCCCCCTGCAGGAATAGAACCATCCTCTGTCAAGGGCGGGGCGTGGGAATGAGAAAGGCAGAGCCCTGGTGTCTGTGGTTAGTTACACAGGGAACCTCTCCTCCCCGCAACCGGCAATGGCGGCTCTTCCCCGGGCTGAGCCGGCGTCCCTGGGGAGACGACGGGACCCAGGGATTCGGGCCGGCTCAGCGCCCCCGGGATCCCAGAACGGGGAGGATCGGCCCAGCCAGACCCTGAGCGCAGATACAGCCCCTGCCTGGCTCCACGGAAACTGGAACCAAAATCATCACTGACTAGTATCAATTACCAGCAGCCCCTGTCGTGAGCCAGCTGCCCCGTGTGCTCGGAGCTGTACGGACACATGACACAGAGATGGTCCCTGCCCCAGCCAGGTGCCATTCACACCTGGAGTCACTGGGAGCAGGTCTGGGTGCGGCTGTTTCTATTTGGGAGGAGGACGCCCCTGTGTCTAGAGAGCTACAGGGGAGCTTGTCTGCCAAACGGGGCTGAACCAAACCAGGGGGGGCTAATACCGACAGCCCAGACTCGCTCTGAGATCACCAGTGGGGGTTGGGAACCACACGGGATTCGACATTTTGGGTCCAGTTTTCATGTAGACAAGGTCTTAGTTCATCTTTCTATGAGGCACCAGACGTGCTTCCACCTGTCCACCGCCCTACATTCCCAAGGACCCATATTCCCATGGACCTGTGGCCATCTTTCCCCACTGACCCATGGCTGTCTGTCCTCACCGACCAGTGACCGTCCGTCCCAGGGATCTATCCATTACCCTCTATCTAGAAGAATTGAACCCATTGGTTCTGTCTGCAGGGACCGTCCCCCTCCAAATGGCCCGAATGGCCCCGTGGTCGTCTGAGCGGAGAGCCCTGTTCCCTGGGGGATGAATTGTTCCATTTCTCCTGCTCACCTGTTGCCTCCATCTCCGTCGTGGGGGGATCTGTCTGCTGGGGCCCAGCTGTGTTGGTTCCCTCTGTGGGATTAAAATGAGCGTTGCCTGAGATTGGGAGGAGAGAGAACCACCGAGCACCCAGCCATCGGCCGTGAAACTCCGACAGCTGCTGCTGTTCCCTGGCTGGGGAACCCCCCAGTGACTCCCATCCCCGCTCCCCATCTGGGCGTCCCCTCTGCTGGGCTCAGGGCTCTACGGCTTAACCGCCCGGGAGAGAGTGGACCCCCGAGAAGGGCTGTCGCACTGAAGTGGTTCCTCCCAGGAACCATGGGGAGCTGAGAGAGCTCAGGCCTGTGAGTCCGTGACCACGTGGGAACAGCGTGGAGATGGCCTATAACCATCTCCTTAAGAAGGACACTGTAGAGCTGTGCAGAGAGACAGCTGCGCATTGGAAAGCTCACCAAGGCATATCTAATCAGCTGGGCTCAGTTGGAAGAGGATGGTCGCTCTAAGGAGCCGGTTCCTGACCCAGCTAGCCTGCGAGAGAGGCTGGGAGCAGCCTCTCATCCACCAGACCCGGGTCTCTGACCAGCAGGGGGTCTCCACCCGGCTCAGTGGATCTGAGACGGATGGAATTGGAGCGGAGATTGAAGGACCATGGAGAGGCAGGGACGGCAGGAGGCAGAAGAGCAGGAGAGGAACTGGAGATGGTGGAGCTGAGAGGCCGAGGGGTGAGTGGGGATGGACCCTGGGGTGCCAATTCCGCAGGGAACGTCGACACCAAATTGCTGCCCCAGCTGAAGGAGCGGGGAGATAGAGATGCCTGTCTCGCGGCCTTTGGGAAGCCCGGCAATTGGAGCCGGCAATTGTAGAGCCAGGCTGACAATACGGAAAGGCTCCAGCGTTAGCCCCCTTTCTGGGTCCCAAAGCCATAGAGCTGTTTAGCCAGACAGGCGGGGTGGCAGACTGGCTCCCACTCCCAGCCCCAGCATATATGTCTGCGTGTAGTCTTCTGGGCTCAGGCCCCTCGGACCCCCAGTGGGCGTGGAAGGTGGTGTTCAATGGGGAGAAATTCCTGGGATGGTGAGATCCTGGGACAGAGAGACCAGTTGTCAGGCCCGGGTGGTGTAGCAATGGCCATCATTAGGATCCAGAGTTAACTGTGTCACATGGAATCGGTAGGTTACAGAGCTAACTCAGTGTCTATCTCAGTTGGTAGGTTCCAGGGTTGACACCCCGCTGGGCAGCACCCCTGTGGAGGGGGAGCCCTGCTTCTGAGCCATTCCCCCGGGCTCTCTGCAGACTCAGGCAGACAGATGGGATATACAGGCTCATTCTCCCCAGCTGTCCTTCCCCGGCCCTGTTCTCCCAGGGTGATATGCACTGAGGTGTGCCCCACATGGGTGGTTTGCGGTGCCGGTGGGCAGCACAGCACCCCGGTTTGTGGGACCCCTGGGGTGGGGCTGTGCGTTGGAGGGAAGCTCTTCCAGGTCCTGCCCCCACCAAGCCAATCTGGCATCTGTCCAGTGACACCCACCGCTTATATGAAATGAGTGAGGGGGGCAGGTTTTCACATGGGACATTTGTTGTGAGGATCTGCCCCCATCCCACCCAGCCAGCCCATCGTGGCTCCCCCCCAGGGGTGGATCCTTGGGCAGCACAAACCTGTTTTTGGGGCGGTTGATGGTGATTTGCTGCCCCCAGCCCCAGTCCCTGTCCCCGCGCTGCCTGTCCGGGTGGGAGTCGGCGTCGTTCCCGGCTGAGTCGGGTCGGTTCCCCCTGTGGGAATAGAACCAGCGTCTGTCAGGAGTGGGGCACGAGGGTGAGAAAGCTGGAGCCCTGGTGTCTGTGGTTAGTTATACAGGGACCCCCCCCTCTCCCAGTCGGCAATGGCGGCTCTTCCCTGGGCTGAGGGAGAGGACGGGACCCAGGGATTCGGGCCAGCTCAGCGCCCCCGGGATCCCAGAACAGGGAGGATCGGCCCAGCCAGACCCTGAGCGCAGATACAGCCCCTGCCTGGCTCCACGGAAACCGGAACCAAAATCATCACTGACTAGTATTAATTACCAGCAGCCCCTGTCGTGGGCCAGCTCCCCTGTGTGCTCGGAGCTTGTGATGAACTAGGACTGTTGTTAAGGTTTCCCTGAGTACTGTGTGGGTGCCTCGGTTTCCCCTATGCAGTGCTTGTCTATCTAGGTGGTGGGACAAGGGTGCATGATTGTTACAAAGCCCTAGAAGGCAGGTGTGGGCAGAGGCCTGGACACAGAGAATGGCCCTGTCTCCTGGCAACAGATGGCCCGGCCCCTCCCCTGCAAAGGTGGGAGCTGAAGGTGTTGGAACAAAGGGATCAGGTGACCTCCTGGCCCGGGAAGGAGACAAAGGAGAGGGGAGGGGCTGGAGAGTTTCAGTTTGGGCTGGCTGGGGAACATGGAGGGAAGGGCAGACAGAGTCTGACCTCCCTGCCCCCCGTTGGAGCTGTGGGGTGAAATGCAGGGAGCCCCAGGCTGGGGTCTAAGCTCCCTGCCCCCCGGAAGGGACCGACTGCGGGGTCCTGGATGTACTGACAAGCTCTGGTTGGACTGTGTTCCTGGCATCTCTAATAAACCTTCTGTTCTACTGGCTGGCTGAGACTCCCAGTGACTCCGGGGAAGAGGGGTGCAGGCGCTGACTCCCCCACACTCCGTGACAGAGCTGTACGGACACACGACACAGAGAGGGTCCCTGCCCCAGCCAGGAGCCATTCACACCTGGAGTCACTGCGGGGCAGGTCTGGGCGCGGCTGTTCCGATTTGGGAGGAGGACGCCCCTGTGTCTATAGAGCTACAGGGGAGCTTGTCTGCCAAACGGGGCTGTATCAAACCAGGGGAGCTAATACTGACAGCCCAGACTCGCTCGGAAACCCCCTGAGGGTCCGGCTGGGGGTGGGGCTGGGAGCGAGGACGCTGAGCCGGGCCCCTCACCTGCTACCACCAGCTCCACGGGGTCGCTGGGCTCCGAGCAGAGAGGCGGGTCCGATGTGATGTTATATCGGCAGCTGTAGCTCCCTGCATCCCCCTGGCTCACGTTGCTGACGGGAAACTCAACCACGTCCCCAGCAGAATCCGTCGCGCGCCATACAGCCGGGTGTCCAGCTTTATACACAAAGACCATCACTCCCCGACACCGACACTCACAGCGGATGGTCACGTATCCTCCTGGGGCGACCCGCCCGCTGGGGTGCAGGGAGATGTTGGGTTTGGGGTATCTGGGCTCTGCAGGCAGGAGGAGACAGGCCGTGAGACAGACCCCGGCAGGGTCACTGCGCCCCGTCCCCACAGCCCGGCCCCAGTGACGAGGCCGATACAGGGGCCTGCAGGGAGAGTCTCCTGGATGCTTTTCCCCCGAGTCCAAGCCCAAGAGAGCCGGGCTAGCGACACAAGAGACACGGGGTCCTCCCCACCCCTCAGCAGGGCAACGGCGCGGATCCATCTGCAAGGAGCCCGTGGAGGGGTGGCGGGGGCAGGGCGAGGAGAGGCCGAGGGGACCTAGAGGCCAATTGCGTTTTATCTCCATCAGCTGGGGAAGGAGAAATCAGTTCAGTGGGGAATGATCCCAAGTGACTCAGAGTCGCTGGTGCGGCAGGAACTGCTGTGTAGGGTCCCACTGGGAACTATCGCTGAGCTCCCTGAGCAGTAACTACCATGGGCTGCATTAAACCCACTTCATGGGCAGCAATTTACATTCACGGAGCCCCAGGATCTGGAGTTGGAACGTACAAGGCTCTAGGCCAGAGCCCCACCGCTCGACGGCCCCTTCGCGGCTTCTCTGTTCCTAGGCTGGTTCGTTGTATCTTGAGCCAGCCCCTTGCCCGTCTCTGTCGGCTGTTCTGAGTTCCAGCTCAGACACCTGCCGCGATTTCTCCAGGCGATGGGTCGGCTTCTCCGTTCAACAACTGTCCCTCCGCTGCTTTTTCTACAGGCCCTTCGCTCTCGGACAATTTCTCTCTTCCTGTCGCTGCCCCTGAAGGTGCTGGGCGGACGTTTTGTCCGTTCTATTCGCTTTACTTTCGCTACAGCTCACGTCCGGCTCATTTCTTCAGCCCGTTTCTCTTTGCTCACAGCTGGTTTCCGTCATGTTTCATTCGTGCTTTACTTCTCTTTTTCCTTCGTGTTTCACTGCCCAGTTCTTCCTCTAACTTTCCCCCTCATGCCTCTGTCTTTCCTCTCTCTGCCTCCTCCTGTTCCTGCCATCTCTGTCCCTTCTCAAGGGGACTTTCTCCCTCCCAGCTCTCTGCCTGGTGCCCTTCGACGACACAGCTCGGCCACCGGGTCCCTTTCCCCTGACTCCAAACTCGCTGGGTCCCTTCATTTCTGGTGCCGGTTGTTACCTCGCTGGCTGCTGGTGTCTCTCTCCCGGCGCTGGGCAGCCTCCCTCCAAACTCCACCAGCCGTGTCCACCAGGAGCGCTGGGGGCGTGGGGAGGAGCTGCTGGCTGCTGTCCCCCGCTGGTTTCCTTCTCTCCCCACCACAAAAAAATCCCGCCCCAGACTCGAGCTCCCCCCACTCCGGCTGTCTGGGAACCCTTGGGGTTCTCCCCACAGCTGGTGTTTTGCCACCGTGTGCAGCTCCCATGGCTCTGTAACCCGACAGCCCCCAGCCCAGGTGGGCATCACCCAGCCAGCCCTGGGATGTGCAGTCCCAGGCTGGGTGCGGGGCCGGCTGGGCAGCCCCTGGGCCCCGACTGCTCGGTGCGTCCCCAAAGCCGGGGGAGCATCCCCCTGGGAACGGCCCCTGCTCTGCAGCTCCCCCCGGGGGCAGGGCCGTGTTCCCGCTCATTTTTTACATCCATGTGGGGAATGAATTTTGTTATGTGCACAGAGAGATGACGTGTGGCGGGGGTGGGGCTGAGGGGTTCGGGGTGCAGGAAGGGGCTCAGCGCTGGGGCAGAGGGTTGGGGTGCAGGGGTTGAGGCTCCGGCTGGCAGTGGGGGCCGTGGGGTGGAGGGAGGATGAGGGGTTTGGGGTGGAGGCTGCCCTAGGGCTACAGCAGGGGGACTCCCCCCACCCCTCTCTTGCTGCAGCATCCTGGGGCCGAGGTGCGGCAGCTTAGAGGAAACTTAGAGGCAGGGATCCCCCCTCTCTCAGCCCCTAATCCCCAGTGGCTGCTGCTCCCCCATGGCTGGGGACCACCCCGTGACTCCGTCCCCACTCTGCGGCTGGGCGTCCACTCTGCTGGACCCAGGGCTCAGAGCAGAGCCGGGCTTCGAGCATCCCATTGGTCTGGAGCCCCCGAGGGTCTGGCTGGGTGTGGGGCTGGGAGTGGGGATGCCGAGCCAGGCCCCTCACCGCTCGTGGACAAGCCGCCCAGGGCGCCGGGTGCACACGCGAGCGGCTAGTCCTGCCCGGCCACGGCTCCATTGCCATTTTCTGCTCCTTCCGAGCCAGCCCGGGTGCCGCCCGCCGGCCCCCAGCTGCAGGGCAGACACCCGACAACAGCCCACAGCTCTGGGGTGACCCCGGAGTGACAGTTCCCTGCCTCCGGCCCGGCCACAATCAGGGTCACGCTCGTCTGGGCAGGGACAGAACTTCCTCTGGGGCCGGGCCCAGGCTGCAGAACGAGCTCCCCCGGCAGCCATGGGCCCCCCAAACCTCCCCACCTCCGGCTCCAAGGCCAGGCGCCCTCCCCCGGCCGGCCTGCTCCGTGATCGACCCGGGGCAGCCATTGACCCCCCCAAACCACCCCAGACCAGACCCTCCGTGGTGGGCACAGACCTGCCCCGGGGAGAAGACGAGAGAGAACGACTCCCCCGTGGGAGACGGGG
The DNA here is from genome assembly GCA_037349315.1 of Chelydra serpentina. Classification (NCBI taxonomy): domain Eukaryota; kingdom Metazoa; phylum Chordata; order Testudines; family Chelydridae; genus Chelydra; species Chelydra serpentina. Next base: position 143,168 of record JBAIAC010000510.1, on the reverse strand, counting down.
CCACGTCGCTTAATGCTCGACTAGCAGGTGCCCGGCACCGCGGTGACCAGGGCAGCGTCACACCATGTGCAGGGCTCTGAGTGGCCCATCGGTGCGAGCCCCCCATGGATCTAGCTGGGTGCGGGGCTGGGAGCCGAGGCGCCGGGCTGGGCCCCTCACCTGCTACAATGATCTGCACAGCGTCACTGGGCTCTGAGAAGGCAGCTGGTCCTGTTCTGTTGCTATAACGACAGGTGTAGCTGCCCCCGTGTTCCCGTCTGGCGCTGGGGATGGGAAATTCAGCCTCAGAGCCAGCAGGGTCCGTGTAATTCAGTAAGTTCCCGTCTCCGTCCTTGTAGAAGAGGATCCTCATGCCCAGGCGCTGATGCCGACACCGGATGGTGACGTTTCCCCCCACGGGGATCACCCCACCGGGGCTGACGGAGATGGAGGGTTTGGGGTAGGACCCCTCTGGATTCACAAACAAACCGGCAGTAAGTGGGGGTGACACAAACCGCGTCCGTCTGATTCAATCCTCTGCCCATCTGTCGCTCCAGCGTTTTACCCCCCACCTGTCCCTGAGATCAGAACCCAGCCCTGTCCCCACTGCAATCAGGGGTGACTCCGGATTGACCCCAGGGAGGCTGAGATCAGAATCACCCTCCTTCTTTTTTTCTAACATTGTAGAGAGCTGCAGGTCTGTTGGAGTTGGGCTGAACATGGATTTTGCTTTAAAATATTCTAAAACCCACCTTGACTCCCATTGTCTGGCAATGTGCTGTGTGCACGGGAGGGCGGGGTGGGGTTCGCGGGACAAATCTGAGTCCTTTGAGCAAAGGCCTCCGAAAAACACGTCTGCAAAATCCCCCGGTTGTTCTAACATTTTCCTGCCCACCCCTGGGGCTCAAACTCCGGCTCTGCTCCGGCCCAAACCGCTCTCAGCCGCTGGGGATTTAGCTCCGCTCTGCACGGTGCCGGGGCCCCTTTGGGGACGGGATATTCCCAAAGCCATTCAGGGGACGTTCCCAACGCCGGGTCGGGCTGAGCCTGACCCACGAGCAAAGCAGTGACACGCGGGTGCAGCAAGCCGAGGGCTGAGACACAACGGTGCCTTGCTCCAGTCCCTCTGCGTGTCCACTTCTTACAGCCCTGCTCCGACCGACCCGTTCCCCGGGGCTACTGCCAGCTCCCCGGGCACCGTTCGGGGGCACTGCGGGGTGGCGGTTGCCTTCACTCTGTATTTCCTGGGGGCAGAGCTTTGAATGCAGGTGAATTCACCCTGTGTGGTGCCCATCCCTGTAATGAGTGGGGCGAGGTCTCAGTCCCCACCTCTGGGTGTGGAAGGGAGCAGGGGTCTGACAGGATCATCCCTTTGTGGGATCTGCGCCCCCCATCTCCCACCCACGTCCCTCGTCCTTAATGTGGAAATTCCCCCAGCTGCCCCATTCCCCACAGATACTCACTTCCCGACACCCCGCTCCGCCCGGCCAGCCAGCAGCCTGGAAAGGAGACGGGTCGTTATTAGGGACCAGATCCCAGAGCAACTGGATCCTACACTGTGGTCTCAGATTCCCCCCACCCCACCCCATGCGCACACGTCCTGGTCTCAGATTCCCACCCCCCATGGACACGCGCCCTGGCTGTCTCTGATACTCACCGAGGAAGAGGACAATGAGAGCACATGCCATGATGGGGACAGGCAGCGAGGGGCCCCTCAGCACTGCCACCGACACCCCGGTGTCCAGCTCCACCGAGCCCCAAATGAGGAACTCAGCTGGTGGCTCCAGCTACAGGAAGCCGCCGATGTCTCGTCTCTTCTTGTGTCCCTCAGACATGGTCTCTAATCTGCAGGCGAAATCTACTGTGGTCAAAGTAAGCAGAGGTCCCTGCAAAGCCCAAGAAACCCAGAGACTGAGCCTGGCCAAGCATCATGCAGCTCCCAGCGTGTCCGTGTCTCTGTACAGAGGGGGGACAGGTCACCCTGAACGTACCCGGCAGCCTTGAGAAAGGTGCATGAGGCTGAGCCAGGCGACCACGGGGTCTGGTCTTTAATTTTCCACTGACCACGAATTCCATGACAATTCCAGCCCCTTTTCAGTCTGGGTTCAAACATGGCTGATGAACCACAAAGGTAAAATTAGTACGTGATCACAAAATTAAAGGATGGCATCATAATGCATGTGCACAGGGGGGCAGAGTTAAGGGTGTTTGGGAAAACTTAACTGTGGCATTTCCTGGTGCTGGAGGGTTTGACTCTGCAGCCTTCCCGCTCAGCCTGCCAACGTGTGACAGGAGCCGTGGCACCGTGTGAGGAGCGGGCGCGATGGGGGACACCTGGGTTTGCTGCCCCTTGCGCCATAGCTGAGCGGTGACGACGGGTTTACACTGTAACGCCTGGTTCTAAGGGGCGTTTCTCAGCCTGTGAATTAAATCAACCGGGTTCAAAAGAAAATCAGAGAAAGAGAAATTCCATCCCGGGCCCCCGACGGGTCACCAGCCGGGAGAGACCCAGGGACCTTCTCACGCCCCCGCAGAGACCCTGCCCCCGAGCTGGGGGAGACACTGTCAGTGGTTATGTGGCCAGGCCCCTGGAGAGGGACGTGACACAGGCTTTGTTTATACGCCGTTGGCTAGAGGGCAGCAGAAAGCTGGGGGTCAGGAGGCTCCATTCCCAGCTCCAGGAGGGGAGTGGGGCCTAGTGGTCAGAGCAGGGGGCTGGGAGCCAGGACCCGGCTGTGATGGTTTTGCCGTCGCCCGTCCGCTCTCACACAGCGCCGGGTAACGCCGGGGGCACCGCGACACAGGGGCAGAGTTAAAGGTGCTTCAGCCGCCCGGCCAGATGGTCCCAATGGGCCTTAAATCCCCGAACCACCTGCTCACTTGCCACCCCCGAAACCCCAGGAGCATACCCCCATGGCTGCCTCCAGGCCCCACAGAGCAGGAGGGGCACGACCAGCAGATTCACCCACAACTAACACCCCTCAAACTCTGCCTGCCCCCCCCCATCTCCCATCCTGCCCCCTGGCCTATCCCCCGTTGAATCCCCCTGAACCTGCCCACCACACATCCTCCCCCCACCACGGCCATTCCCTCCTCACACCCCCGTCCCCTGTCCTGTTTCCCCTCAAATGCCCATCCCCCGCCCTCAGTTAAGATGGCCGCCATATCCCAGCGTCCCCATTGGCACCAGGCTGCCCTTAGGGAAATGGCGCCGACCTGGGCTGGGTGCGGGGGAGAGGACAATGTGGGAGGAAGGGAAATACGGGAGTGGGAGAGTGTAGGGGAACATGGGTGGGCGGGTGGCTGAGGCGGGCAGGGCCGTGACGGGGAAGAAGGGACAATGGAAGTTGCCCTCCATGGTTAGGGGGTGCCTGGGTTCCCCCCTTGTGAGCATTTCAGGGTGAATCTGCCCCATGGCCAAGGAGGGATGTTGCATGTTATTAAACAGCAACTCATAAAGAATACGTCAAAATGGAGAAGTTTAAAGGAAACAAGTGACCGGCCCTGTGGACACAGAGACACCACAAACAGGCGCCTCTGCCTGGGAAAGGAAGTTCACAGTCTGTTCCTCACACGTTCCACGTCTCTTTCCCAGGCCCTGGTCATGCCAGGAGCCCCATATTCATCACTACGATAGAATTATGATAAGTTGGGTACAAAGTTGCCTTGTGAAGCATCATTTTAAAAGTCTTGATCTGTTGAACAGTAATATCCTGTGGCATTGTATGTGCTGTCCTTGTATGGGAAGTTATGGAGCATTGCTGTGTGTGTTACTGAAATATGTTGTGAGGTTGGCAGATGCCCACAGCCAACCTTTCAACTGCAACAAAGGACCAGCCAGACAGTGTTAATGGCTCATCAACACCCATGAAGGAAAAAATCCGCTATCCCAAAGACTGTGTACAATGGAGATTGCTTGACCAATGGGGACTGCCGGATCCCCGGGTCACAGCAAAGATCTTTCCAGCAAACTGGAAGAAAATATAAAAGAGGAGAAGGGACATAATCCCTGGGCTTCTCTTCCCCACAACTCAACATCTGGAGGAACATCTGGAGGACAAAGACTTTGCCCTGGGGAAGGGTGGGCCCAGGCTGGAATGGAGTCCAATCTGTGTCTAAGGGGACTGTTATCCCCTTACTACCATTCTGGGTAAAGGAGGTGGGAGCGAGGACTCAGATCCTTCCACTAGCCCATTTCACCAGGGTCGTGCAGAGACGAGGAAAGTTCCCCACAAGAGCGGGACTATTCCCCCGCTTACATGTGTACTGAGGATCTGTAACCTGCTTGTGCCATCTGTCAGGGGGAGACACTGCCTGATTTCAGTTGTAGAATTTAGACTGCAAATATATTTTTATTTCTTAAGTAGTCAACTCTGATCTCTGCACCTGCTCCTTATAACCACTTAAAATCTCCCCGTCTGGAGTTAATAAATCTCTTTTATATTTGACCTAAAACAGTGTGTTTTGTCTGAAGTGCTGGGACATCTCAGCTCAGTTTACAAAGGCTCGTGCGTGTCCACTCCACACTGAGGGAGGGGCGAACGTAATGAACGTACACCGGACTGGCTTCTGACCAGTGCAGGACGGTACCGGTCTGGGGGGCAAGGCTGGGAGCGGGTGGGAATTGGCTGGAGCCCCCCTATTGATGGTTCCTGAGTGGCTGGGAGATCATTCTGTGATGGTGCACTTCATCTGCTTTATGGAAATATGCTTATGAATATGTCATAACTGGAATATGCTTTACGCTAAATACCCCTTGTATGGTGTCATTAGAAATTTTGTAATCTACTAAGTGCATTCATGCTATTTGTTTGCATGTATTATTTCTATATCTGGAGTAAGGAGAATATGAGATAAACTTGTATCACTCATGTATACACATTAAACGGAGCTGGGCCCCTCCCTCACCTGCTTCAATGATCTTGAAGGGGTCGCTGGGATACGACCAGCGATTCTCTTCCGTTATGGAGTGATATTCGCAGGTGTAATTCCCTCCATCTTCCCAGCCGACACTGGGGATGGGAAATTCAGCCACGGTCCCATCAGGCACCATCTGCACCTGCGGGTTCGGGTGTCCAGCTTTGCGCAGAAAGAACTCCATGGATCGGTACCGACCCTCACAGCGGATGGTGACGCTTCCCCCGAGCGCCACCACCCTGCTGGGGCTCACCCGGATGGGGAGTGTGACGAAGTGGGGGGTTTTCTTCAGTTTGTCTTGATTTTGCCTGCAGAGGGGGTGGGACTAGTTTCCCTGGGTGTTACGGGTTTAACGAGGGGATGGGAGAGGGGGGTTGTTGTTACAGGGGACCGGCGAGGGAACTTGGCATCCCAGTCGATGGCCTGGAGAATGGAGACCCCAGCGACTGGTGACCCGGAGGCCCAGCTCAGGAGTCGCAGCCGGTTCTGGCCAGTGGGGGGACAATGGGCTGCGGAGAGAGGACCCCGGTGACCTGACCAGCCGGTTCCAGCCAGAGGGGGCCAGAGGACAGAAGAGGGGAGAGGGGGCCCAGGCGACCCTCTTTACCTGGAGAGAAGACATAGGAGAGGGCGGGGCTGGGGGCCGGTGATATCAGATGCCCAGCTGGGCAGCAGGGGGGCTCTGGGCTGGGGGGAGGGAGCAGGCAGAGCCCCCCTGGATGCAGGGGAGACTGGGATGTGCTGGGCTGAGGGAGGCCAGGCCTGAGTCCTGGAGAGTTTCCTGTGCTGGGTTCAGACGCTCAATAAACCCTCCTGTGTTACGCTGGCTGAGAGTTGCTCCGGGCGAGAGATCTGGGGGCATTATTCCCTCTGGGGGTGGAGGCCCCGGAGGGTCTGGAGCGAGTGGACTCCCTGAGGGGGCCCACGACGAGAGACAGGCGTGCCAAGGCTCAGAGAGGTGCGGCTCCAGGAGGCGGAGGGGCTGAACCCCCGGGAGAGAGTGGACCCCCGAGAAGGGCTCTCACACTGAAGTGGGTTCCCACGGGGACCGCACGGGGCCAAGGGTGGGCACCACCTGTGAATCCGTGACAGGGGGTTTGGGGTATTCTCGCCCTGCTGTCAACAAGAGACAGGAGTTAAACAGGGGAGACACAGCCCCCACCTCCCCCTGCCCCAATTCAGTCCATCCGTCATTCGGCCTCTCTAGGAGTCTGTCCCCTACCAGGGTTGGCACTGCCTGCCCATGGGGCTTGGGGGCTGGGGGTTCACCCAGACGTAGCTCAGGACCCGGATGCATGAGAGATCCCCTGGCCCTCGAGAGCCCCAGCTCAGACCAGCCAGGGAGTCTGAGCCGTGGCCCCCTGCAGCTCTGACCCCTGAAGACCGGCCGGAGTCGCACAAGACCCACCTTTCCCCAGGCCTTGGGAACAGGGGGAGCTGTAAGTGCAGGGGAGGGGGCTGTTGCGGGTGGATCTGGGGGTGGGGGTGGATCTGGGGGTTCTCCCCATGGCTGCACTGACCATGAACGTTTCGGTTCCCCCGAGGGGATCGAGAGCCCACGGACGGGCCCTGTTAGCGTTTGTATGAGCTGAAATAAATCCACGTGCCGCCCCACACCCCGGATCCTCACAGCCTCGGGGAGCAGGACTTTGAAGCAGTGGACAGTTCAAATCCCGGCTGCTTCCTCAGACCCCGGGAGCCAGATTCGGCTCCCAGTTACTCTATGGGGTCGGGGAGGGGGCCACAGAAGAATGGGGACAGGACTGAGCTCACAAGGGGACTTTGGGTTGAGTTCTGGGGAAGATTCAAGGCTCGGTTCCTCTTCCTCTCCCCCATCCCAGACGCTCCCTGATGTTAATGTCCTTCCCACAGACTGATACTCACATTCCAACGCCCAGCTGGGCCCAGCCAGCCAGCAGCCTGGAAAGGAAACTGGTGTTAGGGGCCACATCCCAGAGCAAGTGGATCCTGCACCCTGGTCTCAGATCCCCCCGCATGGGCACACTCCCTGGTCTCACATCCCCCCCCCCCCCCCCCCGATGGAAACATGCCCTGTTCTCAGATCCATCCCCCATGGGCTCATGCCCCCCTGGATGTCTCCGATACTCACACCTTTGCTCTCTCATCTGCCAGCAACATCTACATCAATTGATCAAAGCAGCCCCAGCAAACCGCGTCCTCTTGCGTCACGGCCCACGGACCCCCGTGCTGGGCAGGGGGCACCCCAGGGATGTGGGGACACTGTCACCAACCCCCGACCCATCAGGGCAGAGCGATGTGTGTCTCCCTCCCTGCTTGCCAAGGGTCTCAGTGGTTAGATCGGGGAGGGGGCTGGGAGCCAGGACTCCTGGGTTCCACCCCCAGCTCTGGGAGGGGAGTGGAGTATCTCCTTGTTTCAGGGCCAGGGAATGGCTGGCTCAGGGGCAATGGGGACACGGGGGCTCCGATCCAGTCCCAAGGCGGGGGCACAAGAAGAGTCAACTCTCCTTCACCAGTGCGTGGGGGTCCCGTATCCCTTTGCCCCTCCTGACCCATGTCCCCTCCTAACCCCCAATCACATCTCCATTCTGCACCCCTGTGTCCCCTCATGGCCCTCACACCCCCCGTCCCCTCCTCCACTCTGCCCCCTGGCCCATGTCCCCTCACACCCCCGTCCCCTCCCCCACTCTGCCCCCTGGCCCATGTCCCCTCACACCCCCATTCTGCCCCCCAGTCTGTGTCCCCTCCCCCCTTCCACTAGACATGGCCGCCATCTCCCATTGCTGTCAAAGGGAGGGAAGCCCCTGGCTTCCCTCAGTTAACATGGCCGTCCCCTTTCTTTCTCATGCTGCCCCCTGCCAAAATGGCCGACACCTCAGTCTTGGGGGGGAACAATCCGGCCCCCCTGTACTGTCGGGGTGGGGCAATGGTTGTGTGGAAATGAGCCTCCCCCCCTCCACCCGCTTCTCTGACCCAGACTGTCCCCAGCCTGTGCCCCCCCAAACGCCCTTCTCTTGATCCCGTCCCGTGGCCATGGAGGGTCGTTGCCTCCACCCCACCCACCCCTCCCCCCTGGCTGGAGCTGCCCCATCTCAACTGGGAGTTAGTGTGAAAACAATCCTGCCCCGCACTTTGTTGTGTGTGTGTGAAGCTACACGGGAAAGAGCCTCCTGGCCTCCCCCCCCCCACACTCACCCCCATCACCCTGTCTCCCCCAAAGTCCCCATCTCCCGCCCGGCCTGTCCCCGTCAGGGTGGGAGGCTGAGGGGACCTGGGGATGTGGGGCCATTATAGGCCAGGCAGCATATGGGGCAGGGGGAGGGAGGGAAGAAGAATGTGGGGGGAAGGGGGCTGAGACTGAGGGGGCAGGAGCTGAGAGGAGGCTGGGGCAGGACAGTGACAATGGAGGAGGATTTGGGGTGAGTCGGGTCCCCCGTGTGTGTTTCAGGCTGAACCTGCCCCATGGCCGTGGGGATACCCCCATCCCCTCTCCCTCCCCCCACCCGGCTGAGCAGGGGTTTTGGCAGGAAACAATCCTGCCCCCCACTCCCAGCTCAGACCCACTGCAGGTGGGGGGGTTACATGACAAAGTGTGGGGAGCAGAGAAGGGGGGTCAGTAAAGGGTATTGGGGGGCTGGGAATGTGGGTGGGGCAGGAGCATCTAGAGGGATGGGGGAGGAGGAGAGGAGGGGAAGTGGAGGTATGGGGCCATTATGGGGCAGGGAATGTGGGGCAGAGGGGGCTGTAGGGTGCTTTAGGGGGAAGGAGACTGAGGGGATAGAAAGTGGGTGACCCAGGACTGAGGGGGCAGGAGTAGGAGGGGGGGCAGTGAGAGGAGAACCTGCCAACGTGTAGGAATCGCAGCTCCCTCCTGGGGGGCACATCAGCCCCTCTCCCTCACACCCCCAAACAATCCTGCCCCCCAGCTCTCACCTTCTGCGGGAAGCCTGTCTGCCCTCAAACTCCTGTCCCCCATCCAGCCCCTCTCCCCTGAGGCCCCCTCCCCACGCCCCCAACCTACTTCCCCCAAAATCCTGGCTCCCCCCAAACACCCACCATGGAGGCCACCAGTGCACCTTGTTGTGTTCCTGAAGACGCAATAAAGGGCCTGAGGTGTGAACACGCCCCAGCCCCAGCCCTACACTGAACAGGGTTAAACACGGGGCGGGGTCCAAAGCCTGCAGCCTGCTCAGCCCCACGGCAAACCCCCCATTGACCCCTGAGACCGGCTGTTACAGACACAGCAGAGCAGGACCCGGGGGAGCCGTGGCAGGCGCCGTGTGAAACGAGGGGTTTGTTCCAGCCCCGGCCCCTTGCTGGAGCGAGTCTCTAGCCGGAAAATCCCCCGGGTTTGGGCGTCTCTCTGCTGGCCCCGGAGACGCTAGCGACTGTCCTGGGGGGCAGAGGAGCCGGTGGAGCTGGGCTGGAGCCGGCGTCGCCGCGGCTGCTGTTAAAGTCCCACTGGGACGGGTTCGGTCACAGAGACCCCCTTGGGACTGTCACCTGACATGCTGAGACTATCTGAGCCCGTTTTCCCCTGCCGGCTTGGGACTCCAGAACTCCGCCTTGTTGAGCCAGACACGCTATGTCTGCCGCAACCCAGACCCAGGGTCTGAACCACACTCCCAAAGCTGCAGGCTTTAACTGAAAACCACTCAGCAGATGTTCCTGTCCCCAGCACCCAGACACCCAGCTCCCAATGGGATCCAACCCCCAAATAAACCCTTTTCACTCTGTATAAAGCTTATACAGGGTAAACTCATAAATTCTCTGCCCTCTATAACACTGATAGAGAGATATGCACAGCTCTTTGCTCCCCCAGGTATTGATCACTTACTCTGGGGTCAATTAATAAACAAAAGTGATTTTATTAAGTATAGAAAGTAGGATTTAAATGGTTTCAAGTAATAACAGACAGAACACAGTAAGTTACCAAGCAAAATAAAACAAAACATGAGGAATAGCTCAGTGGTTTGAGCACTGGCCTGCTAAACCCAGGTTGTAAGTTCAATCCTTGAGGGGGCCACTTAGGGATCTGGGGCAAAAATCTGTCAGGGGACAGTACTTGGTCCTGCTAGTGAAGGCAGGGGACTGGACTCGATGACCTGTCAAGGTCCTTCCAGTTCTAGGAGATTGGCATATCTTCATTTATTTGGAGGGGGGATAGCTCAGTGGTTTGAGCACTGGCCTGCTAAACCCAGGGTTGTGAGTTAAATCCTTGAGGGGGCCATTTAGGGATGTGGGGCAAAAATTGGGGGGATTGGTCCTGCTTTGAGCAGGGGGTTGGACTAGATGACCTCCTAAGGTTCCTTCCAACCCTGAGATTCTATGATTCTATAAGTCTAAGCCTAATACATTTAAGAGACTGAATACAGATAAATCTCACCTGTAGAGATGTTCCCATAAGCTTCTTTCACAACTAGACTCCTTTCTAGTCTGGGCCCAATCCTTTCCCCTGGTACAGTTCCTGTTAGCTCCAGCTCAGGTGGTAACTAGGGGATTCCTCATGACTGGCCACTTTTGTTCTGTTCCACCCCCTTGTATAGCTTTGGCCCAAGGCGGGAATCTTTTGTCTCTCTGGGTTCCCACCCCTCCCTCTACATGGAAAAGCACCAGGTTTAAGATGGATTCCAGTATCAGATGAGATGGTCACATGTCTTTGTGAGACCTCCTTCTTCATTACCCACAGGATGGCCCCCCAGGTCCACAAGAAGGCTTGCAGGTAAATAAACCATCTACAGCCAATTGTCCCCGTCAATGGGAGCCATCAAGATTCTAAACCACCATTAATGGCCCACACTTTGCATAATTACATGAGGACCTCAGAGTTAACTTCATATTTCTAGTTTTAGATACAAGAAGGGTACATCCATACAAACGGGATGAACACACTCAGTAGATCATAAGCTTTGTAATGATACCTGACAAGAGGCCTTTTGCATAAAGCATATTCCAGTTACATCATAGTCACACCCATTAGCATATTTCCATAAACATATGGAGTGCAACGTCACACAGGGCGTCGGGGGTTCAATCCTGGGGAGCTGCTGTCAGGTTGGGAGCTGTTGCGAGGGTGGGCGGGATTCTCCAAGGCAGGGGTGTTTGGGCGTTGGGGGGGTTTGTGCCAGCCTCTCAGGACCCCAGGAGGACACGGCTCGTCCCCTGGGGAGATTCTCTTCCTTGCACGGTCGGATCCAGGCTCATGGGGGGAGAAAGGGGTACAGAAGTGGGGGTCACCTCACCTAGGGTGCCCCCCCTTGGGTGGCTGTTATAGGCCTCAGCCAGGATCAGCCCCAGGATGAGCAGGACCGTGGCGCCCAGCGCCAGGCGGGCGATGTTGGCGCGGGTGAAATCCGGGGGGTCTGCGGTGGGGGAAATAGAAGAGTCACTCGGCGGCTCGGACGGGGAGATCAGCAGCTGGCGCTGCCCCGGGAGTGGATCCACAAACCCCCCCCCCTGCCCCCCCCCACGTCTAGTAAGTCTGGCCCAGTCCCACTCTGGGGGTCTCCCAGGCACTGTGGCTCTGGAGCCTCCCTGGGGCTGGACCCCCGCAGGGGAGGCCGCGTCCTGCTGCTCTGGGGGGTTCAGTCTCAGCTTCCCCATTGAAGGGGGCTCCCAGGTGGACGAACTGCCCCCTGAGACACCTGGCACCCCAGGACCGGGCCAGGGGATGGGGACAATCAGAGCCTCAGGGTCTTAGCCCCCCACAACAGGGAACCACCCCAGCTCCCTGTCCCCATAGAATCCCTCTGTCCACCCCCACAGGTACCTCTGCCCCGGCCTGTCTGCTGTGCAGTGAGCCCATCCCCGCGGTATCTCGGCTGCTGCCAAACACAGCCAGGCAGTGCGCGCTGGGGGAGGCTGGTACGTCACCCGCTGCCCCTCACACTCGGGCCATGCCCAGGCCCTGGGGACCAGGGCGCAGCCAGAGGCAGCAGAACATCTATTGGGGGGAGGGTCAGGGGGTCCCCTGAGACCCCAGTGGGGGGAGGGGAAGCAAGAACTGAGGGAATTCTGGGTAATGCTCACTCCTATTGCCAGGAGGACGTCATGTGGCCCAAGAAGGGGGGGCGGTTATTGCCCCAGAACTCTGGCACCAGCTGAGCCCAATTTCACAGCCCAGCCCCCCAGATCCTGCCCCTCCCCTGGGATCCCCCAGCAAATTCCAGACAGTGACCTGCAGAGCAGGAGGCATTGGGGGAGCCGGGGGTCTGGGGCTGCCCCTCCCACTGATACCTGGGCCCCACCCACCGCTTGGCACCATGACCTGTTTCCACAGCAATTGCCCCCCCCCCCTCCACCAGGCCCCAACTCCTCTATGGGTCCCAAGAACAGGAGCAACAAGGGGGAGCATCCCCCTGGGAAAAGCCCCCTTCTCTGCAGCTCCCCCTGGGGGCAGGGATCCCCCCTCCCTTTGCCCCGAGTCTCCAGGGGCTGCTGCTCCCCCCGGCTGGATAACCCCCCAGTGACTCCGTCCCCGCTCCCCGGCCGGGCGTCCCCTCTGCGGGGTCAGGGCTCAGGGCAGAGCCTGGCTCTGAGCGTCCCATTGGCACCGAGCGCCCGTGAGGGTCTGGCTGGGGGTGGGGCTGGGAACGGGGACGCCGAGCCGGGCCCCTCACCTCTCACCACCAGCTCCACGGGGTCGCTGGGGTACGACTTGGTGCGCTGCTCCGACCTGTTGCAATAGTAGCAGCTGTAGCTCCCGCCGTGCTCCCAGCGCACGATGCTGATGGAAAACACAGCCTCAGACCTGACCGGATCCACGTGTGAAACATGGCGTCCCTCTTTATCCAGCACGAACCGCATGCCCCGGTGCTGCCCCTGACACCAGATGGCCACGGCTCCCCCCAGGGAGGCCTCCCCGCTGGGGCTCAGGGAGATGTTGGGTTTGGGGTAGCTGGGCTCTGCAGGGGGAAGCAGACAGGCCGTGAGACCCAGGCCCCGTCACTCCGTCCTGGGGCCCGAACTCACCACGCGGCCTCAGTGGGGGGTCAGACCCGGCGGCCCTGGGGACGGGCTCCTGGACGCCTTTCCACAGGGGCCCAGAGTTTCCTCTGAGCCCTGAGCCAACAGCATGAGACACGGAGCAACCCCAGCCCCTGGGGCCCAGAGCTCTGCTCCCTAGCGGGTGACAGGCCAGTCCAGTCTCCAGGGTCCATTCACTCCCTGGATTCTCTGCTGGGAGGGCTGGGAGCCAGGACTCCTGGGTTCTGTGCACAGCACCACCACTGACTTGTAGGGGACTGTGCAAGTCTCTACTATACCCTGAGGTTTATAACCTTCAGCTCCGCCCATCACCCCCTAACTGATGTGTTGCATGGGAAAGGCTCCCCCACTGCTCTGCAGCTCCCCTTGGGGGCAAGGATCCCCCTGAGACCCCCTGAGACGGCTCCCTCCCTCACCCAGGGCCGGCTCCAGCTTTTTGACCACCCCAAGCAAAAAAAAAAAAAAAAAAAAGCCGCCGCCGAAGCAAAAAACCCCCAAAACTGGCCGCCCCAGAATTCCCAGACTGCCGTCCCCTTACAGGGCGCTGCCCCAGGCACGCGCGTTGCCATCTGGTGCCTGGAGCCGGCCCTGCCCTCACCTCCTACAATGATCTCAACGGGGTCGCTGGGATACGACCAGCGATTCTGTTCCGCTATGGCAGTGGTCCCCAACGTGGTGCCCGCGGGTGCCATGGCGCCCGCCGGAGCATTTATGTGCGCCCGCCTACTGACAAGGGAGCGCTTCCGCCGGACACCCTGCTGCTGAGGAGTGCGGCCGCCGGACAACCAGCCGCCGAAATACCTCCGAGAAGCGGCAACGCCAAGAAGCATTGCCGCCGAAATGCCGCTGCTTCTCGGCGGCATTTCAGCGGCTGGTCGTTCGGCGCCCGCCACACCCTCCTGGGAACATGAATAGGTTATTGCAACAGAAAGGTTGGGGACCACTGCACTATGGAGTGATATTCGCAGGTGTAGCTCCCTCCATCTTCCCGGCCGACACTGGGGATGGGAAATTCAGCCACGGTCCCATCAGGCACCGTCTGCCCCTGCGGGTTCGGGTGTCCAGCTTTGCGCAGAAAGAACCCCATGGATCGGTACCGACCCTCACAGCGGATGGTGACGCTTCCCCCGAGCGCCACCACCCTGCTGGGGCTCACCCGGATGGTGGGTTTGAGAAATTCTCGCCCTGCTTTCGAGGAGAGACAGGCGTTAAACAGGGGAGACACAGCCCCCGCCTGCCCCCGCCCCAATTCAGTCCATCCGTCATTCGGCCTCTCTAGGAGTCTGTCCCCTACCAGGATTGGCACTGCCTGCCCATGGGGCTTGGGGGCCGGGGGTTCACCCAGATGTAGCTCAGGACTTGGCTGCATGAGAGATCACCTGGCCCCCCCCGCCCCACCTGAGGCCAGCCAGGGAGCCTGACCAGTGGCCCCCCTGCAGCTCTGCCCCCCGCCCCGGGGTCGGAAATAGAGTCTGTGACCGGCAGGAGTCACACAAGACCCACCTTTCCCCAGCCCTTGGGACGGGGGGGGCTGTGAGTGCAGGGGAGGGAGCTGTTGGGGGTGGATCTGGGGGGTTGTACCCCACGTGGCTGCACTGACTGTGAACGTTTCGGTTCCCCAAGGGATCCAGAGCCCATGGATGGTCCCTGTTAGCATTTGTTTGAGCTGAAATAAATCCATGTGCCACCTAGGGTGACCAGATGTCCCGATTTTATAGGGACAGTCTCGATTTTTGGGTCTTTTTCTTATATAGGCTCCTATTACCCCCCACCCCCACTCCCGATTTTTCACATTTGCTGTCTGGTCACCCTAGCTGCCATTCCACACAGCCTGGGGGTGGCAGGACTTCCTCAGACCCCGGGAGCCAAATTCGGCTCCTAGTTACTCCCTGGGGGGCAAGGGGGGCCGGGCAGAGAAGAACAGGGCCGGGTCTGAGCTCACAGCGGGAATTTGGGTCGAGTTTTGGGGAAGGTTCAGGGCTCAGTTCCTCTTGTTTCCACCCCACGCATCCCCTCCCCCATCCTTGCTGTTACCGCCCTCCCCACAGACTGATACTCACCTCCCCACACCCCGTTGTGCCCGGCCAGCCAGCAGCCTGGAGAGGAGACGGCTCGTTAGTGACCAGATCCCAGAGCAACTGGACCATACACCCTGGTCTCAGACCCCCCTCCCCCCGCCCACTCATGGGCACATGCCCAGGTCTCAGATCCCCCCCATGGACACACGCCTGGTCTCAGATCCCTCCCATGGACACACACCCTGGATGTCTCTGGTACTCACCGAGGAGGAGGACGGTGAGAGTAGAGACCATGACGGGGCAGTGGGGGGCTCCTCAGAGCTGCCACCAACGCCCCAGTGCTGAGCTACACCCAGCCTGAGGTCCGAGTGCGAGAGGAAGAGGAACTGCCCCAGGAAGCCTGTGATGCACTCAGCCCCTTTCTTCCCCATTAGATGATTTCTCTGCAATCTCCAGCCCAAATCTACCGCAGTCAGAGCAAAGCCAGCTCCCTGCAACGTCCAGCAAACCACATCCCTTCCTGCAGCTGCCTGGTCCCCCTTCCCCCATCACCTCCCAGCCCCACATGGGAGCTGCCCAGGCCGGGGATCAGCTGGGGATGGAGGAATATCAGGAGTTGTCAAGAGGTGCCCAGGCTGCCCTGAGCTTTTCCAACAGACCTGTCTAGCCTCCCTGGAGCAGCAGCTCAGAGGAAAGGAGGGCTCCCTCCCACACAAACACACACAGTGCCCCCCACGGAGCGACCCTCTCCCATGGAGCGGGGCAGAGATTCCTTCCTGACCCGGCTGGGCTCGGCGCCCGCCCTGGAGCATGAGAGTGGAGAGGCCTGGACAACCTCCTTCTCAGCTAGTGTCGCTGTGTACTGTGATTGTTGAAAATACTGCCAAAAGATATACGATACGTCTAAAGTGATCGATCATTCAGGTGTGCACCCCCCTCCCCCCCAGTCGTAGAGGTGTCGGGCAATAGGGGGAGTATTAGAATCCTTGCTCCGACCCGTCTGTCGGGGAAAACTATACAAATAAAATATATACAAACTGCCTAGGTATATCGGTCGTAGAGGTGTCGGGCCATAACAGGGAGGATTAGAGACCTCGCTCGTAGCCATCTGTTAGGGAAAAATTGCATCGGTGAATGTATCTTTGGTCATAGCAGGATCGAGCCCAAAAGGTAGGGGGCTTAGCATTCCCCCCTCCTGCTCTGTCAGGCAGAGTTTTTAGTGGGTAGAGACTTTTTGTGGTTTGTAAGTCCAAGTCACGTGCTGCCGCTGAAGTAAAAAACAAACAAACCCCGAGCGCCGCCACCGAAGAAAAAAACCAACCAAACAAACCTCAAGCGCCGCCCCTTGCAAGGTGCCGCCCCAAGCACGGGCTTGGTCGGCTGGTGCCTGGAGCCGGCCCTGGACAGGGGTTGATGAGTCTGACTGAACGGGAGAGGCTTGAGGTCAGCCAGGGTCTGCATGGGAGAGGCTTCCCAGCTCCCTAACAATCCCCCACCCTAAAAAAAACCCTTCTCCCACCCACACCCAACCCCTTCCAGGTTCACTCCCAGGCTCCTTCCCTCTCCCTCAGTTCCTCTGTTAACCCGACTCCCCCGAGTCTTTGCACGGCGTCTGACAGGTGCAGGAAACACAGCTCTGTCGTGTGATTTAAATGAAATACTCAAAGTTCTGTGTTAATCTGCCTAGTGAGGAATCTATTTAAAAAAGAATAAATCTTTTTCTTGGGCTGTGTTGTTACAGACACACTCGCAAACAGATATTTTGAAAGAAATGACCAAAATAATTGAAAATGGCAGGATTATATTGTGTTATTTTGACAAATAAAATATGCAGCATGTTGCAGAATTTTCAAATGTTGTGTGCAGAATTTTTTATTTTGTTGTGCAAAATTTTGGCACAGAATTCCCCCAGGAGTATACAGTTCTTCAGGCTGGTGGGAAGTGAATTTAGTACTGGGGAGGGTGCCGGCTGGGCCCCGACTGCTCTGTGCATCCCCAGAGCGGAGGCAGCCTAGGGGAGCATCCCCCTTGGAACATCCCCCTGCTCTGCAGCTCTCTTTGGGTGCAGGGATCCCCCCTCCCTCAGCCCCAAATCTCCAGCAGGTGCTACTCTCCCCTGGCTGGGGAAACCCCACTCCCCGGCCAGGCATCCCCTCTGCTGGGCCCAGGCCAGAGCCTGGCTTTGATCATCCCGAGAGTGAGACCCCCTGAGGGTCCGCCCGGGGATGGGGCTGGGAGCAGGGACGCTGAGCTGGGCCCTCCCCTCCTACCACTGCCCGAGGACCTAAATCCAGAGCACACCTCTGTACCCGTCATTCTACTTAATGGCCCCCCCCCCCATCCCTGACCTCCCATGGGCCCATCTAGCCAGTATCTCCCTGTGGTGGGGCACGTGTCAATTCGAGGAGGGCTAATTGGGAGCCAGTCAGGGCCCAGATTGGAGGCAGCCAATCAGGGCCAGGCTCAGCCCTATAAAAAGGCTGCTCAGCAGAGCAGCAGGGAGTCTCTCCCAGGCCTTTAAAGGGGGAAGGTCTGTCTCCTGCTTAGGAGACCAGCACCCGGGACAGCGCAGTGCTGGGCAGATGCAGGGGAGCATAGGAGAGCTCCAGCCTGTAACCTGCCAGGCTGCAGGCCCTGAATGGAAGGGCCTAGCTGGGTGCAAAGGGGTCAGCAGGGAAGTGACCCAGGGAGAGCGGGCAGATGAGGGGAGAGAAGGAGGGCAGGGAGGCTTCCATTAGAGGGTCCCTGGGTCGGGACCCAGAGTAGCGAGCAGGCCTGGGTCCTCCCCTCTTAGCTTGCACCTGGCCGTGGGAGGTAGCCATAGACTGCATCAGACCCCTGAAGGAAGGGGATAGACTTTGGGGTGTGGTTGGCCACTGTGGCAGGGGCGAACTGGAAGACTGCTGTTAACCCCGCCCGGAAGGGGGTGAGCGTGGACTAGGGGCCACTGCTGGAGGGCAGTATCCTGAAGAGGACGCTGGGAGCAATGCGGGTCCAGACGCCAGCAAGGGAGCGGCGGACGGGACGCCACCGGCGGAGGGTACTCCAGGACTGCCGAGAGCTAATTCCCAGACGGACCGGCAGGAGGCGCCGCGAGGTGAGTCGTAACCCCGTGACACTCCCCCTGGATGAGTACAACGCAGCCACCAGTAGCTGCTCCATCTCTGGGTCTCCGTAGCACTGGTGAGACTGTGACTGGAACACTCTGTACAGTTCTGGTGGCCATGTTTTCAAAAGGGACGGTGAAAATTGGAGGGGTGCGTAAAAGATCCACAAACAGGGCCAGCTCCAGGCACCAGCGTACCAAGCAGGTGCTTGGGGCGGCACATTCAGGGGGGCGGCACTCAGGTGTGTGTGTTTTGTTTTTTAAAACATACTGCGGCAGAGTGGCGCTCGGGGAGGGGCGTGTTGCGGCGCTCGGGGGGGTTGTTGGGGCGGGCTGCGGACGGGCTTGCAGCCCGCCCCCCCAGCAGGGAGAGGTGCTGGGGTGTGTGTGGGGGGTTGTTTGTGTGCAACACTGGGGGGGGGTGTTTCTGTGGGCGCTGGCGGGGGTTGTTCTTTTTTGTTTCGGTGGGGCGGCACTTGGGTTTGTTGGTTTTTGTTTTTTACTTGGGGCGGCAAAAAAGTTAGAGCCGCCCCTGGCCACAAAATCATGTGAGAGCTCGAGAATGTGGCGTAAAGTGAGATATTTCAGGGGCTCGATCTCATGTCGCTCTGGAAGAAGATTGAGAGGTGATCTGATGACGGTGGAGAAGGACCTTCCTGGAGAGAAAATACCGAGTCCCAAAGTGCTCGTTAATCTCGCCGCGAAAGGCAGAACAAGAACCAACGGCTGTCAGCTGAAGCCAGAGACATTCAGATTAGAAGCCAGGCACCAATTTTTAACAGTGAGGGTGATTAACCACTGGAACAAATTCCAGAGGGAAGTGGTGGATTCTCTGTTTCCTGATGTCCTCACATCACACTGGGTGTCTGTCTGGAAGGCGTGTTTTAGTGAAACACAAGCTATTGGGCTTAATATGGGGGTCAGTGTGTGAAACCTCCTGGCCTGTGAAATACAGGTCAGATTAGGGGGTCAAACGGTGGCCACGTCAGGCCGAGAAATCGATGACTATATGACGTGTGCGGGAGGAGGAACAGATCCTGCTGTTTTACTGTTTCGCCTGCTTGTTCCCCAGAATCACTAGTGAGCAAGTGGGGTGATCTGGGGGAGCAGCTGAGACACCCAGACAGGCTGGCCAGGGGCCGACATCAGCCCTGCAAGGGAGAGGTGGGCGTGGCAGTGACCTCACAAGGGCCTTCGGCAGGAACTCAGCCTATTGGGCAAAGGTGGGGAGGCGGCTGTGACCTCACAGAGCTCCCTTGACATCAGACATGCAGTACAGGGGGGCAGGGCAGGGGGAACCTCGCAGACCCCTGTACCCTTGCTGCAGCAAACCTCCTCCTCGCCGCCTGTCCTGGAGGATTTGTGTTCACTCACCCGAGTGCTAAGGAGGAGCCTCTTTGGGAATTTTCTCCTTTCCAGCTGGATTCTGTACAAAGCAGAACCCCCTGTGGGGAAGGTCAGATTCTCAGTGGGGGTTGGAACGTTTCAGTCTGATCCAAATGTTGCCAGCCGAGTGCTGGGCTCGGAAAACACAAGGTGAGTTGGCAGGAAAATATCCCACCTGGGAATCCGCCCCTTAATACCTGGTTAACTGATGGGTCTGGAAATGTAATTGTAAATGAGGAATCATTATCGGACAGGTGTCTTCCTAGTAGGGTCCTGCAGGGATCGGTTCTTGGCCCTACACGATTTAACTTTGATCAGTGACTTGGAAGCAAATATAAAATCATCACTGACAAAACCCGCAGATGACAGACTGACTGGGGGAGTGGTAAATAACAAACAGGACACGTCATTGATACGGAGCCATCTGGAGTGTTTGGGAAGCGGAGCACAAGCAACATACCTGTGAGTTTGTCCGAATGTAAAGTTATACCTCTAGGAACAAAAATCTAGGCTATATGTACAAGATGGGGGGGGCTCTATCCTGAGAAGCAGTGACCCTGAAAAAGACTTGGGGTCACGTTTGCTCATCAGCTGATCACGAGCTCCCAGCAGGACACTTTGGCCGAAACGGCAAATGCGATCTTTGGATGCATACATAGGAGAATCTCAGCTAGAAGTGGAGAGGTGTATTTGGCACTGGTGTGACCACTACTGGAATATTGTGTCCAGTTCGGGTGTCCACAATTTGAGACGGATGCCAATAAATTGCAGAAGGGCTCTTGGGCTCTTCACTTGAGCAGTCACAGGGATAAGAAGATCCAATGGCTGCAAGTTGAAGCTAGACAAATTCAGACTGGAAAGAAGGGGAACATTTTTAACCGACAGGGTTTGGAAGAATTTCCCCAGGGTTGGGATGGATCCGCTATAACTGGCACCAGGCCCTTGACCAGAGCCTCCTTCAGTGCACAGAGAGCCCTCTCGCTTTGCTCGGTCCAGACCACCTTATCTGGCTTCCCTTCTTACATAGCCCAGTGATGGGGGCGGCTATGGAGCTAACGTGGGGCACGAACCTCCGGTAGTACCCCGCCATCCCAATGAAAGCCTCGACATGCTTCTTAGTGTGGGGAGCGGGCCAATCTCTGATCACCTCCACCTTGGCTGGCTCTGGCAGTATGCAGCCGCTCCCCACCTTGTGGCCCAGGTAGGACACCTCTGACATCCCCACTTTGCACTTGCCAGCTTTTATAGTCAGACCTGCATCCCGGAGCCGGTCCAGCACTTGTTTAACCTGGGACACAGGGTCCTCCCAGGTCTGGCTAAAAACACAGATATCATCAAGGGCAAAATTCTCCATCCCCTTGAGTAACTGGTCCACTGAGCGCTGGAAGGTGGCAGGTTCCCCCTTTAGGCTGACAGGTAGGACCAGGAACTCGTATGACTCCAGAGGGGAGATAAAAGCAGATTTCAGCCAGGCATCCGGACCCAAAGGTACTTGCCAGTAGCCCTTGGTGAGATCCATAGTAGTGAGATAACGAGCCCCCCGCAGCTTGTCTGGAAGCTCATTAGGCCTAGGCATGGGGTAGGCATTGAACATGGTGATGGGATTAAACCTCCGATAGTCCCCACAGAACAGGATCGACCCATCCTTCTTGAGGAGCAGCACCACGGGAGACGCCCAAGGGCTGGAGGATGGCTGGATCCCCCCTAAAGTCAGCATGTCCCCGACCGCTCTCTCCAGGTCCTGGGCTGTTTTTCCCCAGGACCCTGAATGGGGAACCCCTGATGGGAGGGTTGGCTCCTCTCTCCACCTGGTGGACAGCCAGGTCAGTGAGCCCTGGCCGGTTGGAGAACAGCTGATGGTAGGAGCCCAGCACCTCTCCGATCTCTGCCTGCTGGGCAGGGGTTAGCTGGTCAGAGAGGGGAATTGATTCCATCAAAGGGGCGGCCCCTGTGCTGGGAGCTCCTGCCCATGTGGGTGGATTGCAGGCCCTGTGCCCCGGGGTGGGGCGTGCGGTGAGGGGGAGTTGCCCCAGTGGAGGGGGGGCGGGAAGGCCTGTTAGTGAGAGGCTGCCTTGGCCCCAGGCTCAGGGCTGCTCCCTGCTCAGTGCCAGGTGGGAGAGGCTCAGGTGGATGCTGCGGACGGAGGCTGTGAAGGTGGCTCCAGGGCCCGTGGGAAGCCGCTGCCGGCTGCCCCGGGAGGAGAGCGGCCCCTCTGTCCCCGCTGGCTGGCGGGACGCAGGCTCCGGCCTGGCCCAGAGGGGGAAGTGCCGGGCGATCTGCAGGAGGGAAACACCAGCTCCCAGAACAGGCCCCGAGGCACCTTCTGGGTCACCATGGAGGTGGTCCAGGGTGCAGCTGTGCGGGAGGGACCCAGCACAGGGCGGGGGCCGGGCACGGCGGCTCTGGGGCTTCCTCTCCAGGAGGAGCCAGGAGCCCAGCCCCAGGGCACCGCAGGGGCCACCCCCCTGCCTGGCCACTGGAGAGCCCCCAGCCTGCCCAGAGCAGGAGATGGGCAACCCCGGCTCCAGCCCCAGCAGCTCCGCCTGCTCCCGAGGGGCCAGCAGCCCCGCAGTGCCGTGTGAGCGCGGAGGCTGAAGGCTCCCCCAGGGCAGGTGAGGGGAGACACCGGGGAAGGGAGGAGGACGGGGGTGGGGCTAGTAACACCCGGCGCCGGTCGGTTCACCAGGGCGTCAGGCCTGAGCCCCGTGAGCCCCACTGACACTCCCAGAAGCTCGCAGCGTCCAGGGGCAGAACTGGGCACTGCCGGACGCAGGTTCCTCGGGGTGTGTCTGGGACCGGAGATATCGGCCAGTGTCGCTCGGTGGCACAATCCCAGTAGCGGCTGCCCAAAGTGCTCACTCCCGTCGCCGGGAGCAGCTCCCAGGCCAGAGGCTGGGCGGGAACAGCCCGGGAGTGGGGGGCTCACAGCGGAGCAGGGCAAGGCCGGCTCCCAGAGTCGAGGGCTGGGGTGACCCAGCAGATCACCGGCCCGGATAACACCAGGGGAACGTCACAGGCTGGTTTGTGGTTCTGGGTTTATTACAAATCTGGAGATTAACAGGATGCAAAATAACATGAACAGCTGCCTCGGCGCGTCCCCTCCCCCTCCCGGTGCTGAGCTCCCCTGGACCTCAACGTGTGGGGCTGGGTGGGGCAGCACCAGCTGGAGGGGGAGCTATAAGCTGAGCCCGTTCTCTGGGGGGGGGGGGAATCACTCTGTCACCCTGTGGTGGCCGAAGCTTCCAGCCCCGTCGCTCTGATGACTCCCCCCCGCGGGCTCTCGCTGATGGTGGCGTACAGGACGGGCTCGGGGGCAGGGGCCGGGCCCCCCCGCTTGGCCTGCAGCACCTGGCTGTCCAGCTCGGCGTAGGTGAGTCCCTCGGCGCCGGGGTCGGGCTCCTGGGGCTGGGAGGGGAGAGAGAGAGAGAGAGAGAGAGAGTGTGTGTGTGTGTGTGTGTGTGTGTGTGTGTGTGTCACCACCAACACACACCAGACAGTTCTGATCCCAGCCACCAGGGGGCAGCGATGCTCCCTCCCATGCACAGTTGCTCTGACACGCTCTGTCCTGTCCAGCAGGGGGCCCCAGAGAGCTGCTCTTTCCCCTCCAGGGACTCAAGCAAACCCCCCCCCGCCCCCCCCCCTCCAGCCCACAGAGCCCCATGGGGCAGAGATCAGGGAAATCCCCCTGGCACCTGCCCCCGATGGAATTCCGCTGACCCTCCGCAAACCTCAGACAAATGCAAACGTTTGCAGGACGGTTTGAGGGGGTCGAGGTGAGTTTGGGGGGTGCAGGGTCAGGCTCAGGCTGTGGGGGAGCCCCGTTGCTGATCCCCAGCTCCGGTGTCTGCCCTGAGAGGCTACAGTGGGGGGCAGGCTGAGTCTGGGGGGCCAGCATCAGAACATGTCTGTAGTGGGACCTGTGCAGGGCCAGAGGGCGGGGGGGGGGGGGGAAGCTGGATGGTGCATTGGTGCTGGGGGGGGGGGGGGTTGAGGAGTGGGCGGGGGGCACTTACCAGGACATCCAGCTGCTTCCCTTCACCTATGAGGGCGTCTGTGGAATAGAGACACCCCCCGGTGAGCGGCTGGGTCAGATCAGGGCCCTGGGCCCAGCCTCCCACCCTCCATCTGAGCCCTTCAGCACACTGGGGTGGGGCGGGGTAACTAGCCCCAAGGTGCAGTGGGGGAAACTGAGGCACAGAGCGGGGCAGGGGTGCCCCAAAGGCACACAGTGAGTCAGAGGTGCACCCCACATCAGCATGCCCCCCCACAGGACACGGCCCCTACCAGGGGACACCTGCCCCTCCCCCCTGCTCCATGGCTGCCCCCTCATGTGTGACTTACAGACGGTGGATGCAGCCTCGGACTCCCTACGGGGAGAAAGAGAGAGAGAGATAGTAACAGAACCCAGGAGTCCTGGCTCCCAGCACCCCCTGGAGTAACCACTTGACGCCACTCCCCATCCCGAGGCGGGGAGAGACCCAGGAGTCCTGTGTCCTGGGGCAGGTAGGTCGGGGGTGGGGAGCGGAGCTGGGGTCTCACCTGCTCTGTCTCGGGGCCGGTCCTTTCCCTGCAGAGACACGAAGCAGAATCGTCCATGAATCTACCCGGATGCCTGTGTACCAGCCCTGCCCCCCAGCCCTATAGGGCAGCCGCGACGGGGGGCCCAGGAGGGAGTCATCCCCCCCATTTCTGTGCCCGGGGAGCCCCTCCCCCTCCAACTGCTGAGCCTGGATACCCCCTAGAGAGGTCCCTGCCCCCTGCAGCACAGTGCCCCCTACTGAGCCCACTGCCCCAGGGGCTTTGGGGCCAGCCCTGACTGCCAGGGGAGACTGCCCCACCTCCCCCTGTCCCACCCCCTGGGTTTCCTTCCCTGTCTCCCATCCAAGCCCTGACCCCTTCCCAGCCCGGCTTAGCAGCGGGTTTAACCCTTCCCTCGCTGGGCGGGGCACTCACTTCCTCGGGTTCTTCTGCAGCAGACGAAGGCCAGGAGGAGGAGGAGGAGGCCGGCGGCCGCCGCGCTCACCCCGGAGATGATGGGGATGCTCCGCTTCAGTTCCGGTCCCCCTGGGAAGCAGCACCAGGCCGTGAGCACCGTGAGCGGCTGGTTCGTTACCTGCTGCCCCAGCCCCTCCCCGTCGAGGACCCAGGGACCCAGAGCAGAACATTCTATGGGGCTAGTGGGGGGACAGGAGCAGAGGGGATTCTGGGTAATAGTGGTCAGGGGGTTCACTCCCAATGGCAGAGGGCTGTACTGGGGTGGGGGCAGGGTCTGTGTGGGGGGTGCACCTCAGGCCCCACATACCCTGTGATGCCAGCTGGGCCCAGATCCTGCAGCTCCCCCCACCCCCACTCGGGTCCTGCCCCATCCTGGGAATTTCTCAGCAGCTTCAGCTCACTTCTGCGTAGGAATCATATGGGGGGGGGGATGTCAGTGGGAGGGGGCTTCTGGCCGGGGAGGGCACTTTGAGATCATTAGGAGAACCGTGCTCTGGTGAAGTGATCAACAGCGGAAGATGTAACGGTGCTGTCATTGCACCAGCCATCGTTAGGTTCCAGAGTCAACACTATGTCACTCTGAATTGGTGGGCTATAGTGCTCCACCATGTCTATCAGGATTGATACGTTCCAGAGTTAATGCCTCACAGGGCAGCACCCTAGTGAAGGGGGAGCCCTGCTTCTGAGCTTTTTCGTGCCGGTGGGCAGCACAGCAGCCCGCTCTGTGGGGCCCTAG
This sequence comes from Chelydra serpentina, assembly GCA_037349315.1. Classification (NCBI taxonomy): domain Eukaryota; kingdom Metazoa; phylum Chordata; order Testudines; family Chelydridae; genus Chelydra; species Chelydra serpentina. The sequence goes on along the minus strand of JBAIAC010000510.1, from coordinate 118,066 downwards.
GGTGGGGCTGTGCATTGAGGGAAGCTCTCCCGCGCCCCCCCCCCCCAGCCAATATGGCATCTGTCCAGTGACACTTCCCTCCGCATATGAAATTAAAGGGGGGATGGGGCATTTGCTGTGGGGATCTGCCCCCATCCCACCCAACCAGCCCTTTGTGGCTCCCCCCGGGGGCGGCTCCTTAGGCTGCACAGCCCCGGTACCTGTCCCCGCGCTGCCTGAGTGGGTGAGAGTCGTCGTCATTTCCGGCTTAGTCGAGTTGGTTCCCTCTGTGGGAATAGAACCAGCGTCCATCAGGGGCGGGCGCGGGGGTGAGAAAGCTGGAGCCCTGGTGTCTGTGGTTAGTTACACAGGGAACCTCTCCTCCCCCCAACCGCCAATGGCGGCTCTTCCGCGGGCTGAGCCGGCGTCCCTGGGGAGAGGACGGGACCCAGGGATTCAGGCCGGCTCAGCGCCCCCGGGATCCCAGAACGGGGAGGATCGGCCCAGCGAGACCCTGAGCGCAGATACAGCCCCTGCCTGGCTCCACGGAAACCGGAACCAAAATCATCACTGACTCGTATTAATTACCCGGAGCCCCTGTCCTGGGCCAGCTCCCCCGTGTGCTCGGAGCTGTACGGACACATGACACAGAGATGGTCTCTGCTCCAGCCAGGTGCCATTGTGACGAACTAGGACAGTTGTTAATGTTTTCCCTGAGTACTGTGTGGGTGCCTCAGTTCTAGGTGGTGGAACAAGGGTGCTTGAGTATCTAGGTGGTGGAACAAGGGTGCATGATTGTTACAGAGCCCTAGAAGGCAGGTGTGGGCAGAGGCCTGGACACAGAGAATGGTCCTGTCTCCTGGCAACAGATGGCCCGGCCCCTCCCCTGCAAAGGTGCGAGCTGAAGGTGTTGGAACAAAGGGATCAGGTGACCTCCTGGCCCGGGAAGGAGACCAAGTGGGAGGCGGGGCTGGAGAGTTTCAGTTTGGAGCTGGCTTGGGAAGAGGAGGGGAGAGGGGCAGACAGGGTCTGGCCTCCCGGCCCCATTTGGAGCTGTGGGGTGAAATGCAGGGAGCCCCGAGCTGGGGTCTACTGGGGCCCGACTGAGGGGTCCTGGATGTACTGACAAGCTCTGTTTGAACTGTGTTCCTGGCATCTCTAATAAACCTTCTGTTCTACTGGCTGGCTGAGACTCCCAGTGAATCTGGGGAAGAGGGGTGCAGGGCCGGACTCCCCTATACTCCGTGACAACTGGTGACAGCGGTGGGATGTTCTGCACCCCGTGAACGGCGCTTCCTGCAGTAAGTAACTGGGGAGCAGTAGAACGAAGGGGGGCTAACGAAGACCAGGCGTGCTGAAGGCTCACAGAGGAACGGTTTCGGGGAGCGGAGGAGCTACGCTTAACCCCTGGGAGTGTGTGACCAGCGAGAAGGACTATGCAATGATGGGGTCCCCCTGGGGGCTGCAGTGAGCAGTCCCAGGGGCGGAGGAGCCTGCGGCTTGGCCCTAGGAGAGAGAAGGATTTTTGCAGTGACAGGGTTCCCCTGGGGGTGCCGTGAGTGGACCCAGGGGCGGAGGAGCTGCAGCTCGACCCTGGCAAAGAGGCGGTGACCTGGAGAAGGGCTGGCACACTTGGGGTTCGTCCTCGAAACCGTGGGGAGCTAAGAGCACACAGGCCTGTGAATCCACAGCAACTTGGGAGCAGTGAAGTGATGGTGTATCACTTTCTCCTTAAAAGAAGCATTGTAACCCTGTGCAAAAAGAGAGGGATACACATTGGGAAGCTCACTAAAGCCCAGCTAATTGTGCAGCTGGAGGAGGATGACCACTCTAAGGAGCAAATTCCTGACCCCGATGGGGCTACAGCAGGATCTGGAAGCAGCTGGAGTGACAGCCTGGCATCCCCAAGAGTCTGGTCCCCAACCAGACGGGGGTCTTCACGATCGGGTTCCCCAGCAGGGGATCGGAGACGGATGGGACTGGAGCTGAGTCCGAGAGAGCAAGAGGACGGTGAGAGACAGCGAGAGCCCCAGAGAGAGCTACAGGAGAAGCAGCAGCAGCAGCGTGAACTGGCGGTGGTGGAACGGAGAGGCATAGGGGACTGGCCAGGGGTAAGTGGGGACAGATCCCGGGGTGCTAGTTCTGCAGGGAACCTCGATCCTAAATTGCTGCCCCTGGTTAAGGAGGGTGGGGATGTGGAGGCCCACCTCACTGCCTTGGAGCAGGCTGGTGATTGGAACCAGGGAGACCCTGCGGAAAAGCCCCGGGATCTAACCCCCTTGCTGGGTCCCAAAGCCATAAACTCCACCAGCCAGATGGGTGGGATGGTGAACGGATTTCCACTCCTGGCCCTGGACTCAAGCCCTACAGACCCCCAGTGGGAGCGGAAGGTGATGGTCAATGGAGAGACATTCTTGGGGTGGCGAGACCCCGGGACAGAGAGAACTGTGGTCAGGCCCCAGGTTGTGCACCCCCACCAGATGCTATGGGGCTGTGTGACCTGGATGAGGGTCCCAGGGATGGAACCATTCGCCGTGCCTATGGCCCAGATCCCTGTGCAGACCCAGGAGGGGTCGGGCTGGCTGGTGGTTGGGGTTCTCCAGGATATCAGCGGTGAGGTGCTGTTGGGGGGTGACTGTGTATCTTTGGGACAGGATCCAGGCCCTGGCCCTGTAACGGCCGAGGATTCGAATTTGAACCCAGGGAACCAATTGGCTAAGAGGGAAATGGTCAGTGAAAATGCAAATGACCTGGCAGGCAGGGGGGAGGAGCTGCCAGGCCCCGGTTGCCTGCCTGCCTGTAACCAGACCCCTAGGGCAGGGTGGGACAGAGAGATGCTCCCCACCCCCCTGCACACCGGAGAGGCTAGCTCTGATGCGGAGAGCAAAGCAGCGAGCTCGCTGCCTGGCCCCACCGGGACAGCCTGGGCAGCACTGAGCACGGGGGGAGCGGAGACCCCAGCTGAGTGGGGGGACACACAGGCAGGGCAGGACAGCTGCCAACCAGGCTGGCCTGGTCCAGAGGTGCTGCCAGGAAGTGATTCCACGGCAGGGAGGGAGCCACCAGGGACAGGGCTCAGTGGGGCGGTGACCCCAGGCCCAGCCAGTGAGCTGCAGAGGGATCCCGCCTTGGAGAAGCTAAGGGAACTTGCTGGCCACAGCACTGCAAACCCCCTTGGGGAAGGCTGCAGAGACAGATCCCTGTGGGAGAAGGGATTCCTGTGCCGGGAATGGGCTTCCCAAGGGGAAGTAGAACTGTGGGGAATCAGGAGGCAGCCGGTGGGGCCCCAGAAGTATCATCACTGGCTATTGTACCTGACCCAGGGTAAGGGAGAAGATCCCTGGAGATCCCTGCCCATTGGAGAGGAACCTTTCCAGAAGGTAGCTATGGATAGAGTGGGGGTCCCCAGCAAGGTCCTTACAGACGAGGGATCTGAGGTCATGTCAGCCCTGCCCCGGTGCGTGTGGGAGAAAGGTGGGGTCTGGCCCACCTGGGCCTCTGCATATCACCCTCAGTCCAACGGGCTGGTGGAGAGAGTTCAGGGGACCGTGAGGCTGATGCTGAAGACTTGTATAAATCCGCATCCACAGGACTGGGACAAGTACCTGCCCCACCGATGGCACAGGGAAGTGCCCCAGGAATCACCAGGGGGCTTCCCTTTCAAGCTGTGGTATGGGAGGAGAGTAAGGGGACCCCTAGAACCGGTAAGGGACGATTGGGAGGAGAAGGGGGAAGACCCCCTGGTGGATCTCTCCCCTGAGATGGGAGCCCATCCTCCCAGCAGGTGTTCCCCGTTCAGAGTAACTGGGAAAAGAGCCCAGAACCTGGAGAGAGAGGCCAAAGACAGGCTGGCTTTAGAGGTGATCCAGTCATTCAGCAGCCCAGGGCTGGCCAAGGCGGAGGCGATCAGAGATTGGCCTGTTCCCCAGACCAAGGAACAGGTCCAGGCCTTTAGCGGGATGGCAGGGTACTACCAGAGGTTTGTACCCCCCTTTAGCTCCCTAGCTGCCCCCATCACAGAGCTAGGTAAGAAGGGGAAGCCAGACGAGGCAGTCTGGACCGAGCAGGGCCAGAGGGCTCTCTGTGCGCTGAAGGAGGCTCTAATCCAGGGCCCTATAGATCAAGTAAACCCAGACCGGGCCAAGCCCTGTACAGTGTTCACCGAAGCCTCGGACACAGGGCTGGGCGCGGTGCTGATGCAGGCCTATGCAAAGCGGGGGAGACACCCCATCGGGTATCGGAGCAAGGAGCTGCTGCCCTGGAGGCAGAATGGTCAGGCCATAGAGAGGGAATGCCTGGCCATGGGGCAGGCCCTTAAGAAGCGACAGCCGGATCTACGTGGGTGGCGCTTTACGGGGTATAGTCACCACTCCGCCCCGATGCATCCAGGAAAAGGGGCCGATGCCGAGCGGCTGGTGACAGAGACACGTGGTCAGAGAGGGGACCAGATCAAGAGGGAGGCTCTTAACCAAGAGAGCCCGAATTACAGCCCTCCAGACTGGAGCGCTGGGAAAAGACCTGATCTCAGCTTGAACCCCAGGGGTTTTGGGATGGGAAAAGGGCACGGGCCGCATAAACCTTCCCGCCTGCGGGTGCCATCAAGCACCCCCGACCTAAGGGAGCACGTGGAACTGGAACGGCCTGGTGTGACCAGGTTCGAACTTCCCCAGGTCACTAGCTAAAGTGACCCCGCTCAGTTCGGTCTCGAAGGGGGGGGAGATGTGACGAACTAGGACTGTTGTTAAGGTTTTCCCTGAGTACTGTGTGGGTGCCTCAGTTTCCCCTATGCAGTGCTTGAGTATCTAGGTGGTGGAACAAGGGTGCATGATTGTTACAGAGCCCTAGAAGGCAGGTGTGGGCAGGGGCCTGGACACAGAGAATGGCCCTGTCTCCTGGCAACAGATGGCCCGGCCCCTCCCCTGCAAAGGTGCGAGCTGAAGGTGTTGGAACAAAGGGATCAGGTGACCTCCTGGCCCGGGAAGAGACAAAGGGGGAGGAGGGGCTGGAGAATTTCAGTTTGAGCTGGCTGTGGAACATGGAGGGAAGGGCAGAGAGAGTCTGACCTCCCTGCCCCCGTTTGGAGCTGTGGGGCGAAATGCAGGGAGCCCCAGGCTGGGGTCTAAGCTCCCTGCCCCCCGGAAGGGCCCGACTGAGGGGTCCTGGATGTACTGACAAGCTCTGGTTGGACTGTGTTCCTGGCATCTCTAATAAACCTTCTGTTCTACTGGCTGGCTGAGACTCCCAGTGAATCCGGGGAAGAGGGGTGCAGGGCCGGACTCCCCCACACTCCGTGACAGCCATTCACACCTGGAGTCACTGCGGAGCAGCTCTGGGCACGGCTGTTCCGATTTGGGAGGAGGACGCCCCTGTGTCTATAGAGGTACAGGGGAGCTTGTCTGGCAAACGGGGCTGAATCAAACCAGGGGGGGCTAATACCGACAGCCCAGACTCGCTCGGAGATCACCAGTGGGGGTTGGGAACCACACGGGATTCGTCATTTCGGGTCCAGTTTTCATGAAGACAAGGTCTTAGTCCGTCTTACTATTAGGCACCAGACGTGCTCCGATGTGTCCACCGCTCTACGTTCCCAAGGACCCACATTCCCACTGACCCGTGGCCGGCCGGCCCCATGGATCTATCCGTCACCCTCTGTCTAGAAGAACTGAACCCATCAGTTCTGTCTGCAGGGACCGTCCCCTCCGCATGGCCCCGTGGGCAGTAGCGTAGCCGGGGGGGAGCAGCGGTGGTGGCCACCCAAGCCCTGCTGCCGGAGCTGGGCTCGGGCGGTGCTTAAAAAGGCCCGGGGCTCCTGCCACTGTGGGGAGCCAGGGGCCTTTTAAAGCACCGCCCAAGCCCTGCTGCCAGAGCTCCGGCGGCGCTTTAAAGGGCCCTCTGGTTGAGGACCCGCCGCCACCGAAGACCTGGAGCCCCGCTGGAGGCGCCGCCGCGCCAGGTGAGTACAGTGGGAGCCTGGGGAGGCGCCTTTTTATCGCGCCGCCCCCTCTGTCGGACCTGCCTACGCTACTGCCCGTGGGCGTCTGAGCGGGGAGCCCTGTTCCCTGGGGGATGAATTGTTCCATTTCTCCCGCTCACCTTCTCCCTCCGGCTCTGACGGCGTGGGGGGATCTGGCTGCTGGGGCCCAGCGATTTCGGTTCCCTTTGTGGGATGAAAACGAGCGTCGGCTGGGATGGGGGAGGGAGGGAGGGAACCGAGCACCCAGCCATCGGCCCTGAAACTCCAGTGGTTGCTGCTGCCCCTGGCTGGGGAACCCCCCAGTGACTCAGTCCCCGCTCCGCATCTGGGCGTCCCCTCTGCTGCGCCCAGGGCTCAGGGCTCTTCGGCTTAACCTCCGATGGAGATTGTGACCCCCGAGAAGGGCTGTTGCACTGAAGGTTCCTCCCAGGAACCGTGGGGAGCTGAGAGAGCTCAGGCCTGTGAGTCCGTGACCACGTGGGAACAGGCTGGAGATGGCCTGTGACCATCTCCTTAAGAAGGACACTAGAGCTGTGCAGAGAGACGGCTGCGCATTGGAAAGCTCACCAAGGCCCAGCGGATTGCTCAGTTGGAAGAGGACAGTCGCTCTAAGGAGACGGTTCCTGACCCAGCTGGCCTGCGAGAGAGGCTGGGAGCAGCCGAGCGTCCCCGAGACCCGTGTCCCCGACCAGCAGGGGGTCTCCACCTGGCTCCCCCTGGGTGGATCTGAGATGGACGGGATTGGAGCGGAGATTGAAGGAGTCAGAGGACGGTGAGAGGCAGGGAAGGCAGGAGGCAGAAGAGCAGGAGATGAACTGACGATGGTGGAGCTGAGAGGCCGAGGGACCCGTCCAGGGGTGAGTGGGGATGGACCCTGGGGTGCCGATTCTGCAGGGAACTCGACACTAAATTGCTGCCCCAGGTGAAGGAGGGGGGAGATAGAGGTGCCTGTCTCACGGCCTTTGGGAAGGCCGGCAATTGGAGCCAGGCTGACCATACGGAAAGGCTCTGGTTTCTAGTCCTCCCTTTCTGGGTCCCAAGGCCATAGAGCTGTTTAGCCAGACAGGCGGGGTGGCAGACTGGCTCCCACTCCCGGCCCCAGCATATATGTCTGCATGTAATCTCCTGGGCTCAGGCCCCTCGGACCCCCAGTGGGCGGGGAAGGTGGTGGTCAATGGGGAGAAATTCATGGGGTGATGAGAGCCTGGGACAGAGAGATCTGTTGTCAGGCCCCGTGTGGTGTAGCAACATCCATCATTAGGATCCAGAGTTAACTGTGTCACATGGAATTGGTAGGTTACAGAGCTAACTCAGTGTCTATCTGGGTTGGTAGGTTCCAGGGTTGACACCCCACTGGGCAGCACCCCAGCGAAGGGGGAGCCCTGCTTCTGAGCTGTTCCCCTGGGCTGTCTGCAGACTCAGGGAGACACAGGATCATTATGCCCGGCTCTCCGTCCCCGGCCCCGTTCTCCCAGGGGGATACGCAATGAGCTGTGCCCCACATGGTGGACTTTGTGGTGCCAGGGGGCAGCACAGCACCCTGGTTTGTGGGGCCCCCTGGGTGGGGCTGTGCTTTGGGGGGAAGTTCTCCTGGGCCCTGCCCCCACCAAGCCAATCTGTCCAGTGACACCCCTAGCAAATGAAATGAGTCCAGGGGGCGGGGGTTCAGATGGGGCATTCGCTGTGGGGACTGCCCCCATCCCACCCAGCCAGTCATTCATGGCTCTCCCCAGGGGCGTCCTATTGGGGAACACAAACCTGTTTCTTGGGGCGTTGATGGTAATTTCCTGCCCTCACCCGCAGTACTTGGCCCCGCGCTGCCTGGGCGGGTGGGAGTCGGCGTCGTTCCCGCCAGAGTCGGGTCGGTTTCCCCTGCGGGAATAGAACCAGCGTCTGTCAGGGGCGGGGCGCGGGGGTGAGAAAGCTGGAGCCCTGGTGTCTGTGGTTAGTTATACAGGGAACCTCCCCCCGCCCCAACCGGCAATGGCGGCTCTTCCCCGGGCTGAGCCAGCGTCCCCGGGGAGAGAACGGGGAGGATCAGCCCAGCGAGACCCTGAGCGCAGATACAGCCTCTGCCTGGCTCCACGGAAACCGGAACCAAAATCATCACTGACTCGTATTAATTACCAGGAGCCCCTGTTATGGGCCAGCTCCCCCGTGTGCTCGGAGCCGTACAGACACACGACACAGAGATGGTCCCTGCCCCAGCCAGGTGCCCCTCACACCACAGTCACTGCAGAGCAGGTCTAGGTGCAGCTGTCCCCATTTCGGAGGAACGTCCCTGTGTCTATAGAGCTACAGGGGAGCTTGTCTGGCAAATGGGGCTGAATCCAGGGGGCCCAAATTCCGACAGCCCAGACTCGCTCGGAGACGCCCTGAGGGCCCGGCTGGGGGTGGGGCTGGGAGCGAGGACGCTGAGCCAAGCCCCTCACCTGCTACCACCCGGGCCGGGAGCGAGGACGCTGAACGAAGCCCCTCACCTGCTACCACCAACTCCACGGGGTCGCTGGGCTCCGAGCAGAGAGGCGGGTCCGATTTGATGTTATATCGGCAGCTGTAGCTCCCTGCATCCCCCTGGCTCACGTTGCTGATGGGAAACTCAACCACGTCCCCAGCAGAATCCGTCGCGCGCCATACAGCCGGGTGTCCAGCTTTATACACAAAGACCATCACTCCCTGACACCGACACTCACAGCGGATGGTCACGTATCCTCCTGGGGCGACCCCCCCGCTGGGGCTCAGGGAGATGCTGGGTTTGGGGTAGCTGGGCTCTGCAGGGGGAAGCAGACAGGCCGTGAGACCCAGGCCCCGTCACTCCGTCCTGGGGCCTGTCCTCACCACGCGGCCTCAGTGGGGGGGCAGACCCGGCGGCCCTGGGGACGGGCTCCTGGACGCCTTTCCACAGGGTCCCAGAGTTTCCTCTCAGCCCTGGGCTAACAGCATGAGACACGGAGCAACCCCAGCCCCTGGGGCCCAGAGCTCTGCTCCCTAGCGGGTGACAGTCCAGTCTCCAGGGTCCATTCACTCCCTGGCTTCTCTGCTCGGAGGGCTGGGGGCCAGGACACCTGGGTTCTCTCCCCAGCTCTGGGAGGAGAGTGGGGGCTAGTGGGTGAGACCAGGGAGGATGGGGGCCAGGACTCCTGGGTTCTGTGCACAGCACCACCACTGACTTGTAGGGGACTGTGCAAGTCTCTACTATACACTGAGGTTTATAACCTTCAGCTCCGCCCATCACCCCCTAACTGATGTGTTGCATGTGAAAGGCTCCCGCCCTGCTCTGCAGTTCCCCTTGGGGGCAAGGATCCCCCTGAGACCCCCTGAGACGGCCCCCTCCCTCACCCAGGGCCGGCTCCAGCTTTTTGGCCACTCCAAGCAAAAAAAAAAAAAAAAAGCCGCCGCCGAAGCAAAAAACCCCCAAAACTGGCCGCCCCAGAATTCCCAGACTGCCGTCCCCTTACAGGGCGCTGCCCCAGGCACGCGCGTTGCCATCTGGTGCCTGGAGCCGGCCCTGCCCTCACCTCCTACAATGATCTCAACGGGGTCGCTGGGATAGGACCAGCGATTCTGTTCCGCTATGGCAGTGGTCCCCAACGTGGTGCCCGCGGACGCCATGGCGCCCACCGGAGCATTTATGTGCGCCCACCTACTGACAAGGGAGCACTTCCGCCGGACACCCCGCTGCTGAGGAGTGCGGCCGCCGGACAACCAGCCGCCAAAATACCTCCGAGAAGCGGCAACGCCAAGAAGCATTGCCGCCGAAATGCCGCTGCTTCTCGGCGGCATTTCAGCGGCTGGTCATTCGGCGCCCGCCACACCCTCCTGGGAACATGAATAGGTTATTGCAACAGAAAGGTTGGGGACCACTGCACTATGGAGTGATATTCGCAGGTGTAGCTCCCTCCATCTTCCCGGCTGACACTGGGGATGGGAAATTCAGCCACGGTCCCATCAGGCACCGTCTGCCCCTGCGGGTTCGGGTGTCCAGCTTTGCGCAGAAAGAACTCCATGGATCGGTACCGACCCTCACAGCGGATGGTGACGTTTCCCCCGAGCGCCACCACCCTGCTGGGGCTCACCCAGACGGTGGGTTTGGGGTATTCACGCCCTGCTTTCAAGGAGAGACAGGAGTTAAACAGGGGAGACACAGCCCCCGCCTCCCCCCGCCCCAATTCAGTCCATCCGTCATTCGGCCTCTCTAGGAGTCTGTCCCCTACCAGGGTTGGCACTTGCTGCCCATGGGGCTTGGGGGCAGGGGGTTCACCCAGACGTAGCTCAGGACCCGGATGCATGAGAGATCCCCTGGCCCTCGAGAGCCCCAGCTCAGACCAGCCAGGGAGTCTGAGCCGTGGGGCCCCCGCAGCTCTGCCCCCCAGTCTCCCAGAGTCAGAAATAGAGTCTGTGACCGGCGGGAGTCACACAAGATCCGCCTTTCCCCAGGCCTTGGGAACAGGGCGGCTGTGAGTGCAGGGGAGGCTCCTGGAGGGTGGATCTGGGTCTGGGGGAAGATCTGGGGGCAGGGGTGGATCTGGGGGGTTCTCCCCATGGCTGCACTGACTGTGAACGTTTCGATTCCCCGAGGGGATCTAGAGCCCACGGACGGGGCCTGTTAGCGTTTGTATGAGCTGAAAGAAATCTATGTGCCCCCCGCCACCCCCGATCCTCACAGACTCGGAGGGGCAGGACAATGAACCAGGGGACAGTTCCCATCTGCTTCGCCAGACCCCGGGAGCCAGATTCAGCTCCTAGTTACTCCAGGGGAGGTTGGGGGGCACAGAAGAACGGGGCCGGGGCTGAGCTCACAGGTGACTTTGCGTTGAGTTTTGGGGAAGGTTCGGGGCTCAGTTCCTCTTTCCGACACCCCACGCATCCCCTCCCCCGCCCTTGATGTTACCGTCCTCCCCACAGACTGATACTCACCTCCCCACACCCCGCTCCGCCCGGCCAGCCAGCAGCCTGGAGAGGAGACGGCTCGTTAGTGACCAGATCCCAGAGCAACTGGATCCCACACCCCGGTCTCACCCCCTCCCCCGCCACCTCCGTTCATGGGCACACGCCCTGGTCTCAGATCTCCCTGTGACGGGTTGGGGCCACAGAGACCTGCTTGGTGCTGCCACCTGGTGTGCCAAGGCTACTTCTGCCCCTGCTTCCAGGCCTTTTCCAGCTTGGGACTCCCGAATCCTGTCTGTTTTGAGCCAGATTCCACTGATCTGCTGCAAACACAGACCCAGGTCCGAACCACGTCCACTCACCACTGTAAGGCTCCTGGAAGCGCTCTTGCCTTTGACACCCCGGTGCCCAGCTCCCTAAGCGGTCTAAACCCTTAATAAATCCGTTTTACCCTGTATAAAGCTTATACAGGGTAAACTCATAAATAGTTCGCCTTCTATTTCAAAGATAGAAAGATATGCACAGCTGTTTGCCTTCCCCCAGGTAACAACTCAACTCCAGGAAACTTAATAAGTAAAAAGTGATTTTAATAAGTACAGAAAATAGGATGTAAGTGATTTCAAGTAGTGACAGACAGAACAAAGTGAATTACTAAATAAAATAAAATAGAACACGCAGTTCTATGTCTAATCACCCTGTGTACAGATAAAAACCTCACTAGGTCCAGTAAACAGGCTATCTTCCTTCTAGCCTGGGTCCAGCAATCACTCACCCCCCTAATGTCTTTGTTCAGTCTCTTTCAGGTCTCCTTGGGGGGTGGAGAGCTTCTTTCTTTAGCCAGCTGAAGACCAAATGGAAGGGTCTCCCCCGGGCTTTTATAGTCTTTTCCCCTTCCCTGTGTAACAGCCTGTTACCATGGAGTTTGGGGATCACCTGGGCAAGTCACCTGTCCATGCACCCTTCAGCAACCAGCCTAACCAGTTGCATTCCAGACCCAGCCCCAATGTGGATTGGGGTCTGCAACGTCTTTTGTCTGTTAAGTGCTCGTACTTAACAGGCACATTCTGCTCCAAAGATGATCCCATGCACTTACAAAGGCTATGTACAAAACCAGCAAATATAAAACCAATCTTCATAACTCCAACTACAACAATGATACATGCATACAAACAGGAGGAATAAATTCAGTAGGTCATAACTTTAACAGAGATATGTTACATGGCACATGTAGCATAAAACATATTCTAGTTACATATATACATCTATAAGCATCTCCCCATAAAGTTTTATGGGGAACACCATCACACTCCCCCTCCCCCCCATGGGCACACGCCCTGGCTGTCTCAGATACTCACCGAGGAGGAGGATGGTGAGAGCAGATGCCATGATTGGGGCAGTGGGGGGCCCCTCAGCGCTGCCACCAACGCCCCAGTGCTGAGCTCCACCCAGCCTGAGGCCCGAGTGTGAGCGGAATGAGGAACTGCGCCGGGGGCTGCAGCCCCAGGAAGCCCGTGATGCGCTCGGCCCCTTTCTTCCCATCAGATGGTTTCTCTGCAATCTCCAGCCCAAATCTACCACGTCAGAGCAAAGCCAGATCCCTGCAACGCCCAGCAAACCACATCCCCTCCTGCAGCTACCCAGTCCCCTGCCCCCCACATCACCTCCAAGCCCCACATGGGAGCTACCCAGTCTGGGGACCAGCTGGGAACAGGGGAATCTCAGGAGGTGTCAAGAGGTGCTCAGGTTGCCCTGACCTTTTCCAACAGGCCCGTCTAGCCTCCCTGGAGCAGCAGCTCAGAGCAGAGGAGGGATCCCCCCCACACACACACATAGTGCCCCCCCACAGAGCGACCCTCTCCCATGGAGCCGGGCAGAGGTTCCTTCCTGACCTGACTGTGCCCAGCATCCGCCCTGGAGCATGAGGGTGGAGAGGCCTGGCCAACCTTCTCAGGTAGTGTCGCTGCAGACGTGGTTTTTAGCTGAGTGATGCGGCACAGAGACAGGACAGGGGGGCTGGAAGGGGTTGTGGTTTCCAGCCCCCGTGAGGGGACGAGAGACGGGTAAATTTAGATACTGAGTTGTTAAAGGAGCAGCCAATACATCCGCGAAAGGGGAAATCTGCCCAGAGACGGCGCTCGCTTCCTGTTTCTGCTACAGCCTGTGAAACTTGGCTTAAACCAGATGCCGGCACCTACCCTGTTATATACCCCAGTTCTGGCAGGGGAGTGGGGTCTAGTGATTGGGGGAACGGGTTGGGAGCCAGGACTCCTGGGTTCTCTCCCTGGCTCTGGTTGGGGGGTGGGGTCTGGTGCTTAGAGAAAAGGACACAGATTAGAGCCAGCCCCCTAGAGGTGAAAGGCCCCGAGTCCCTTCCCCAGCCCATCCCCGGGGCAGTGGGTCTGCGCAGCTCAGGGCCCGGGGCAGAGCTCACCTCAAGATGCTGCGAAAGACACATGGGAGGTGGTGGCAGCCGACCAGCCCCCCAGAAAGGAGAGGGGACAAGAACACGGGGACAGAGCTCAAGAGAAACTGCCCCTCCCCCGGGAGATGCCCCAGCTCTGGCTCCCCAGCTCATTTGCCCTTCACCCCCCACCCCTGACGTTCACGCTTTGGGCCCCTCAGACCCCTGGCCTGCGTCCCATCCCCCCAGCCTGTAGTTCCTTCACGTCCACCCCATCAGTTCCCCTTCCACCCAGTTCTGCTCCCTGTCCCTTCATCACCCCGTGTCCTCTCATGCCCCCCCATCCCCTCCCACCATTCTCCCCACCCCATCCCCTATCCCCTCACACCCCCCGACCTCCCTCAGGGAATGTGGGGCTGAGAGGGGTGTGGGGCATTGTGGGGGCAGGAGACTGAGGGGAAAGAAGTGGGGGATCCAGGACTGAGAGGTCAGGAGCAGGAGGGGGCAGTGAGAGGGGAAGCTGTCGAGGGGTGGAGATGGCAGCTCCCTCCTCGGGAGGCACCACCTGTCCCCTCCCCCCTCACACCCCAAAACAATCCTGCCCCCCCGGCTCTGACCTTTGGGGGGAGCTTGTCTGCCCTCAAACTCCTGCCCCCCATCCCGACCCCTCTGCCCTCAACCCCCCTCCCCACACTCCCAACCTACTTCCCTCAAACTCCCAGCTCCCCCCATCTGGCTCCCCCACAACGCCCGCTATGGGGAGATGCAGAAGCACCGGCGGCTAAATCGCACAGTGCCCTGTTGTGTTCACGGAGTGGAGCCCCCAACCCCCATCTGTCCGGCAGGTCTGGCCCAGCCCCATCTGGGGCTCTCCCACGGGCTGGACCCATTGAGGGAAGGCTGCTTCCTGCTGCCTCAGCTTCCCCGCCAAAGACAGCGCCTGGGTGAACTGCCCCCTTGGGCCACCCGGCACCCCAGGGCCTGGCCAGGGGATGTGACTCTCAGAGCCGCAGGGTCCCAGCCCCCCCAGAACCGGGAACCAACCCAGCTCCCTGTCCCCATAGGACCCCTCTGTCCACCCCCACAGGTGCCTCTGCCCCGGCCTGTCTGCTGTGCAGTGAGCCCATCCCCGGGGTATCTCGGCTCCTGCACTGGGGTGCGGGGTTGGGGGTCAGCGGTGCAGCCGGGATGCAGAGTCAGGCTTCCCACCTGTCCTGGCACCGCCGACCGCGCTGCGCCCCGGAAGCAGCCAGCAGGGCCCGGATCCCAGGCAGAGGAACACAAGTGGCTCCTCATGGCTCTCGCCCACAGGCACCACCCCGCCCCCCAGCTCCCGTGGCCCCCCTGCCTACGAGCCAGACCTGCTGCGGGGTGGGGACTAGTCGCTTTTACTGGCCGGCCGCCAGGGTCGCCGGGTGCTGAGCAAGGCGACCCGGTGCCTGGCATTCCGCGACCCGGTGCTGAGTCGTGACCCGAACTGTGAAAACCCCTGCACTGGGGCACAGCACCCGTGGGATTGACACGCAGAGCAGGGCCCAGCCCCTCCAGCAGGGGGCGGTAGGTACACACACACACACACTCTCTCTCTCTCTCTCTCTCTCTCTCTCTCTCTCTCCCGCATCATTTAGTTTTTTCCCCAGAATAAAATACATCCTGCCCTAGACGTGCTGCAGTTCCGCCGTGTGCCACCAGAGGGCGCTGTGGCGCCCAGCCAGCAGCATGAACACAGCCCGCTGTTCTGGCGCCACAGCGGCCCCTGGTGGGCAGAGGCGGAACTGCAGCACTTCTGGGGCAGGATGTATTTTCTGTGGGGGGGAAATTCTCTGCCTGCCCCGTGCTGCAGAATCCCCCCAGGGATAAAGTTCATCACAGCCCCTGCCACAGAGCCCGGTTAGGGCAGAGTGGGGCACCCAGGGCTGCTGGGGGGTCACAGAGTGGGGCTCAGGAGCTAGTGGGGTGACAGCGTTGAGTCTGGGGATGGGGGAGGGGGCTGCAGGGACACATGGGGACGGGGGTTGCGGGGACAGGGGCTGATGTGCCTGACTGAATGGGAGAGGCTTGTGGTCAGCGAGGGTCTGCATGGGGGAGGCTTCCCAGCTCCCTAACAATCCCCCACCCTAAAAAAAAACCCTTCTCCCGCCCACACCCACCACCTTCCAGCTTCACTCCCAGGCTCCTTCTCCCTCAGCTCCTCCGTTACCCCGACTCCCCCAGGCCTTTGCACGGCTTCTCACAGCTGCAGGAAATACAGATCTGTCGTGTGATTTAAATGAATTACTCAAAGTTCTGTGTTAATACGCCTAGTAAGGAATTTTTTTTTAAATTAGCAGAATCTTTTTTGTTTTGTTGGTCTCATTGTTACAGACACACTCGCTGACAGATATTTTGAAATCAATGACCAAAATAAATGAAACTGGCAGGATGATATTGTGTTATTTTGACAAATAAAATATGCAGCATTTTGCTGAATTTTCAACTATTGTGTGCAGAATTTTTTATTTTTCGGTGCAGAATTCCCCCGGGAGTATACAGTTGTCCAGGCTGGTGGGAAGTGAATTCAGTACTGGGGCTGGTGCCGGCTGGGCAGCCCCTTTGCCCTAACTCCTCTGTGCGTCCCCAGAGTGGGGGCAGCCTGGGGGAGCATCCCCCTTGGAAGGGCCCCCTCCTCTGCAGCTTCCCCTGGGGGCAGGGATCCCCCCTCCCTCAGCCCCGAATCTCCAGTGCTGCTCCTCTCCCCTGGCTGGGGAACCCCCCAGTGACTCCATCCCCACTCCCCGGCCAGGTGTCCCCTTTGCTTGACCCAGGGCAGAGCCTGGAACAAATTCCCGAGGGAAGCGGTGGATTCTCTGTTTCCTGATGTCCTCACATCACACTGGGTGTCTGTCCAGAAGGCGTGTTTTAGTGAAACACAAGCTATTGGGCTTAATATGGGGGTCAGTGTGTGAAACCTCCTGGCCTGTGAAATACAGGTCAGATTAGGGGATCAAACGGTGGCCACGTCAGGCCTAGAAATCGATGACTATATGACGTGTGCGGGAGGAGGAACAGATCCTGCTGTTTTACTGTTTCGCCTGCTTGTTCCCCAGAATCACTAATGAGCAAGTGGGGTGATCTGGGGGAGCAGCTGAGACACCCAGACAGGCTGGCCAGGGGCCGACATCAGCCCTGCGAGGGAGAGGTGGGCGTGGCAGTGACCTCACAAGGGCCTTCGGCAGGAACTCAGCCTATTGGGCAAAGGTGGTGAGGTGGCTGTGACCTCACAGAGCTCCCTTGACATCAGACATGCAGTACAGGGGGGCAGGGCAGGGGGAACCTCGCAGACCCCTGTACCCTTGCTGCAGCAAACCTCCTCCTCGCCGCCTCTCCTGGAGGATTTGTGTTCACGCACCCGAGTGCTAAGGAGGAGCCTCTTTGGGAGTTTTCTCCTTTCCAGCTGGATTCTGTACAAAGCAGAACCCCCTGTGGAGAAGGTCAGATTCTCAGTGGGGGTTGGAACGTTTCAGTCTGATCCAAACGTTGCCAGCCGAGCGCTGGGCTCGGAAAACACAAGGTGAGTTGGCAGGAAAATGTCCCTCCTAGGAATCCGCCCCTTAATACCTGGTTAACTGATGGGTCTGGAAATGTAATTGTAAATGAGGAATCATTATCGGACAGGTGTCTTCCTAGTAGGGTCCTGCAGGGATCGGTTCTTGGCCCTACACAATTACCATTTTGATCAGTGACTTGGAAGCAAATATAAAATCATCACTGATAAAACCTGCAGATTGGGGGAGTGGTAAATAACAAACAGGACACGTCATCGATACGGAGCCATCTGGATTGTTTGGGAAGCGGAGCACAAGCAACATACCTGTGAGTTTGTCACATGTAAAGTTATACCTCTAGGAATAAAAAATCTCAGCTATACGTACAAGATGGGGGGCTTTATCCTGGGTAGCAGTGATCCTGAAAAAGACTTGGGGTCATGTTTGCTGATCAGCTGACCACGAGCTCCTAGCGGGACACTTTGGCCGAAACGGCAAATGCGATCTTTGGATGCATACATAGGAGAATCTCAGCTAGAAGTGGAGAGGTGTATTTGGCACTGGTGTGACCACTACTGGAATATTGTGTCCAGTTCGGGTGTCCACAATTTGAGACGGATGCCAATAAATTGGAGAAGGTTCAGAGAAGAGCCACAAGAATGATTAAAGGATTAGAAAACCCGGCTGATAAAGATAGACTCAATGAGCTCGATCTATTTAGCTGAACAAAGAGAAGGTTAAGGGATGAGCATAAGGGAACAAATATTGGGTAATGGGCTTTTCACAGGGATAAGAAGATCCAATGGCTGCAAGTTGAAGCTAGACAAATTCACACTGGAAAGAAGGGGAACATTTTTAACCGACAGGGTTTGGAACAATTTCCCCAGGGTTGTGATGGATCCTCTATTACTGGCATTTTTAAAATCAAGATGGGATGTTTTTCTAAAAAATCTGCTCTAATTCAAACAGGAATTACTCTGAGAGACATTCCATGGCCCATGTACTACAGAAGGTCAGATGAGACGATCAGAGTGGATCTTTCTGGCCTTAGAATCTATGATCCACTGGGGCGCTCAGAATTTGTCCTTTTTTGCTTGCCTTTACCTCCCTTCCTCTTGTCTTTTCTTATCTCTTTTATTCATGATAATTTTTGAAGACTCCGTTAAATTGATTCCAAAATTTCTGGGCATCGGTGGGAAGAACCTTGTTGGTTTTGGTGACAATCGGAAAACAGCAGCACCAAAAAAGCCTGATTTTCTGCACCACGCCCATTAAATTGGTGCTGTAGGCGGAGGCGCTTTGTGACATCAGAGTTAACTCAGCCAGTCAGGGCTAACTCTCTCCAGGTGATTTGCATAATTCAACCCCATTGGTTAACATGAGTCAACCTGCCGGTTTCAATGGGAGAGGTGACCAAGGCAGGTGGCAGCGTTGGGATTTCAGATCAGGGTTAGTGGAGTGAGTGAGTGATGGGTGGGTTGCTGAGTTACCTTAGATGTCACAAGGCTACTGCTCAGGCTCGTCTGCCTGCAGCACCACATGGGCACCGACTGCCAAGCAGGGCCGGCTCCAGGCACCAGCCAAACAAGCACGTGCTTGGGGCGGCCCCTTTTAAGGGGCGGCGGGGCGGCGCTCGGTTGTTTTTTTTATTTACTTTGGCGGGGCGGCACTCGGGGTGGGGTTGTTATTTTGTTTTTGTTTCGGCGAGGCGGCGCTTGAGGGGGTTTACGTGGGGCAGGGTGGCACTCGGGGTGGGGAGGGTTTGTTTTGGCGGGACGGCGCTCGGGGGTATTTTTGTTTGTTTTGTTTCGGCGGGGCGGCGCTCGGGTTGGGTTTTTTGGGTTTTTTTTTTTGCTTGGGGCGGCAAAAAAGTTAAAGCCGGCCCTGCTGCCAAGGGGAAGATTTGTTGATCTGAAACTTCTAAAAGAAGAAGAACAGCCGAGGAACGGCTTAGACAGTTTGACAGTAAACTGTAGGGTTTGGGGCATTATCCCGGGCAATTGTTACTGGTTCAGGGGTGAAAACTGGGCCTACATAAACAAACAAGTGTCCAACCCTCTGTTTAGTCTCTTTTAAGATCGAGTAAATAATTATTGATATGATGAATTTTGCTGCCTTCTCTCCTATAATTGAATATGGGCAGTTTATGATTCTCTGGAAGTTCTTCTAAAATCAGGGTGAATAAAAATGATTTTTTCAAAAACCAAAAGCCACAAAAGAGATTTTAAAAACATTTCAATTGGATTATTTTTATTTAAATTAAAAACAGGTGGTTTTTTAATAAAACAAGACTGTTGGGGATTAAATTTGAAATGATGACAACTACGTTAATGCCTAAACTTGCTATAGTTTAGTCCGTGTTTGCTCCCAGTTTTAATGGCAGTCAAACCACTGAATTCGTGGAAGTCGTTGGCTGAGTACCTGGAACCAGAGTTTGTTGAAATGGTAAAACCAGCTTTTGACAGCAGTAGCCTCTTCTGCAGGCACAGAAAGAAGATTTTCTTCCTTTCAGTGTATTCAGCTAATTCAGTTCAATGACAAGTTCATTCACATTTCAGACACTGACTGGGAGTTGAGACAGCAGGAAAGCTTCTTTTCCTCTTCCAATCTAAGTATAAATACTACATGTCAGGAGATCAGATCTATTAGTTCTGAAACCTGGGAGATAAGATGATCAGAAACAATCAGTTCATTTCGCTAACTGGAGATACCTCCTTATATCAGTTAGGTTTAAATGAAAAATACGTTTCGATACACTTTTTTGTTATTATGTATTCAGCACATGTAAGGTAGTTTTATTTAATTAATAAACATCTTGAAAATGCTGTTTCTGTGCATTTTGAGTGCATTTGAATTTCCATCCAAACAGAGCCTGGACAAATCAGAAGTACAAAAAATCATCATCATGTAGGAAATAAATGCATCATTTACCATTTTCCAACATAATAAAAATGTAAAAATTAGACTGAAGAAATGTAAATTACTCCATATAACTGCTTAAATAAACATGCACAGATATAGTTTACCATCATGGTTAGCAAAAGAAAAAGCACCAAATTTAGTTTAAAGGCTATATTTAGTTGCAAATCAACCTTTTTAATGGTTATCAACTAACAAGAATCAACCTATCATTAGGAAAATAACTAATAAGTACAAGTGTAAAACATGATTAAATCAATGGTTTAAATCAATCCACCCCAATGTCTAGTTCTGAGATTCTTAATTTTGGAGGCCAGACTGAGACTCAGTAATAAATTTGAGTCCTGTTCGCAGCCAAGCCTCTAAATCCAAGGACCAATTGAAGGCAGTAGGAGACTGAGGGACACTAAGAATTTCCAACCATTGATTCCAGACCCAAAGATGGGACATTGGCTTTGGATGGGGGAGAAGCAGGAAATCACTAGGGATTCTTGCCCCAAACAACAATCACCCATTGTCCTTTCGAGCTCAAAGGTGTCCAACGCTCGTGACCTACTCAAATCGCACTATTGCTAGGGGTGTGTCTCTATCCCGAACAGAGGTGGTGAAAACAGAGGTAAGAAGCAAGATGTGGTTACACAGCAAGGCCGCGGCAGAGCCGGAAAGAAAAGCATAAGAAAAAACATTGATCAAAAATGTTTTGCATTTAAAACCAAGTTCGTAAACAAAGGAAATATTGTCTGTAGTTAGTGAACTGAATTGATACCTTCTGCTCACCATGTCCTTCGAGATGTATGAACTGGTAGATCTCATCCCCTCGCACTTCGTTTTTAGTCGTAGATTGAAGGAAGAAAACAAGTTTGCCGGCTTGGTCAGCTCCCCCATGCGTTTCTTAAATCCAGGGAATTTGTCGTTGAACTGAACTAGTTGACTAAACTGAAATGAAGAAAATCTTCTTTCTGCACTTTCAAAGGAGGCTGCTGCTGTCTAAAGCTGTTTTAGCACGTCAAGTAATTCTGGTTCTAGGGGCTTCGGTGGTTTGATTGTGCTTAAAACTTGGCAGTAATATGTACTGCTTAATATTGGGTATTTTCTATTCTCTTTCAATTATTTTAAGAGATTATAATAAGGTTAGAGCTTTGAAGGATTTCAAATATACACCGTGTGGAGGTCAAGCATAGGCGTTTATTACGTACAGCGCTGATGGAGTGTCACCTCGCTTATTAGGCACAGAGACAGTGTCGATTAATTGACTACAATGGAATATATGGATTTTCCATGGGCGGGGGA
This sequence comes from Chelydra serpentina, assembly GCA_037349315.1. Lineage (NCBI taxonomy): Eukaryota > Metazoa > Chordata > Testudines > Chelydridae > Chelydra > Chelydra serpentina. Next base: position 97,092 of record JBAIAC010000510.1, on the reverse strand, counting down.
AAGTGACGGGGTGGGCAGTTCACACCCCGGGACAGGCTAGCAGCAAAACAAGAGAAGCACATTAGCCCAATGGTCAAAAGGTTGCATAATGTCTCCGCCCATGGTTTTAAGTTTACAAGTTAACATTTAATTAGTACTTTAATGAAATGTATTGGTAACATATATATATATATGGGGAGTCTCCACCCCCCAAATGCTGGCGCCCTAGGCGACCGCCTAGGGTCGCCTTGTGGGCGCGCCGGCCCTGTGTTTATTACAAATCTGGAGATGAACAGGATGCAAAATAACGCGTGGGGCTCGGTGGGGGCAGCGGCAGCTGGAGGGAGGGTTTCAGGGGTGGAGGCTATATGCTGAGCCTGTTCTGTAATGGGGAGAATGACTCTGTCACCCCGTGGTGGCCGACGCTCCCTGCCCTGTCGCTCCAATGGCTCCCTCTGGGTTAACGCTAAGGGCCTGGGGAGGCACCCCTACGGCTTTGCCCGTCGGGCCCCCGGCTCACGTTGATGGTGGCGTACAGGGCGGGCTCGGGGGCTGGGGCCGGGCCCCCCTGCTTGGCCTGCAGCGCCTGGCCGTCCAGCTCCACGTAGGTGAGTCCCTCGGCACCGGGCTCCTGGGGGTGGGAGGGGAGAGAGACACTGTGTATGTGTGTGTGTGTGTGTGTGTGTGTGCGCGCGCACCTGCGCCAAAACCAACACACACGCCACACCACACAGTTCAAATCCCAGCCACCAGGGGGCAGCGATGCCCCCCCCCCACAGCCCCTTGCCCCCCACCCCTATTCACAGTTGCTTTGACATGCTCTGTCCTGTCCAGCAAGGGGCTGCCGAGAGCTGCTCTTCCCCCCCACCCACTCCAGCCCACAGAGCCCCATGGGGCAGAGATCAGGGAAATTCCCCCCTCCCCGCAGCACCTGCCCCCCATGGAATTCTGCTGACCCTCTGAAAATCTCAGGCAAATGCAAACGTTTGCAGGACGGTTTGGGGGGGTCAAGGTGAGTTTGGGGGGTGCAGGGTCAGGCTCTTATTCTCTGTGTTCTGGGTCTCCCACCCCTCTCGGGGGGAGCCCCGTTGCTGATCTCCAGCTCCGGTGTCTGCCCTGAGGGGCTACGGGGGGGGCAGGCAGAGTCTGGGGGGCTGGCATCAGAACATGGCTCTAGTGGGACCTCTGCAGAGCCGGATGGCGGGGGGGCGGGGGGGAGGCTGGATGGTGCATTGGTGCTGGGGGGGGGGGGTGTCGAGGAGTGGGGGGGGAACACTTACCAGGACATCTAACTGCTTTCCTTCACCTATGAGGGCATCTGTGGAATAGAGACACCCCCCCGGTGAGGGGTGAGGTTCAGATAAGGGCCCCCAGCCCAGCCCCAACAGTGCACTGGGGTGGGGCAGGGTCACTAGCCCCATGGCACAGAGCGGGGCAGGGCTTCCCCCAAAGGCACACAATGAATCAGGGCTGCACCCACATCAGCATGCCCCCCCCCCCCCACAGGACACAGCCCCTGCCAGGGGACACCCGCCCCTCCCCACCTGCTCCATGGCTGCCCCCTCATGTGTGACTTACAGACAGTGGCTGCAGCCTCGGACTCCCTATGGGCAGAAAGAAAGAGAGAGAGAGAGAGAGAGAGAGATAGTAACAGAACCCAGGAGTCCTGGCTCCCAGCCCCCTCCCCCTCACTCCAACCCACTAGACCCCACTCCCCTCCCTGAGCTGGGGAGAGAACCCAGGAGTCCTGGCTCCCAGCCCCCTCCCCCTCACTCCAACCCACTAGACCCCACTCCCCTCTCTGAGCCAGGGAGAGAACCCAGGAGTCCTGCGTCCCGGGGCAGACAGATCAGGGGTGGGGAGCGGAGCTGGGGTCTCACCTGCTCTTTCTCGGGGCTGGTCCTTTCCCTGCAGAGACACGAAGCAGAATCGTCCATCAGTCGACCCGGATCCCGTGTACCAGCCCTGCACCCCAGCCCTATAGGGCAGCAGCAACGGGGGGGCCAGGAGGGAGTGTCCCTCCCCAACTTCGCTCTGCCAGGGGGAGCCCCTCCCCAGCCAGCTGCTGAGCCTGGATACCCTAGAGACAGGTCCCTGCCCCCTAGTGAGCCCAGCGCCCCCTAGTGCTGCCCAGGGGCTCTGGGGCCAGCTCCCACTGCCAGGGGAGACTGCCCCATGTTGGGCCCCTGCCCCACCCCCTGGGTTTCCTTCCCTGTCTCCCATCCAAGCCATGACCCCTTCCCAGCCCGGCTTAGCAGCGGGTTTAACCCTTCCCTCGCTGGGCGGGGCACTCACTTCCTCGGGTTCTTCTGCAGCAGACGAAGGCCAGGAGGAGGAGGAGGAGGAGGAGGAGGCCGGCAGCCGCCGCGCTCACCCCGGCGATGATGGGGATGCTCTGCTTCAGTTCCGGTCCCCCTGAGAAGCAGCACCAGGCCGTGAGCACCGTGAGCAGCTGGTTCGTTACCTGCTGCCCCAGCCCCTCCCCCTCGAGGACCCAGGGACCCAGAGCAGAACATTCTATGGGGCTAGTGGGGGGACGGGAGCAGAGGGGATTGTGGGTAATAGTGGTCAGGGGGTTCACTCCCAATGGCAGAGGGCTGTACTGGGGTGAGGGCAGGGTGTGTGTGGGGGGTGCACCTCAGGCCCCACATACCCTGTGATGCCAGTTGGGCCCAGATCCTGCAGCTCCCCCCACCCCCACTCGGGTCCTGCCCCATCCTGGGAATTTCTCAGCAGCTTCAGCTCACTTCTGCAAAGAAATCATATGGGGGGGCGGGATGTCAGTGGGAGGGGGCTTCTGGCCGGGGAGGGCACTTTGAGCTCATTGGGAGAACCGTGCTCTGGTGAAGTGATCAGCAGCGGAAGGTTCCAGAATCAGCAATGTGTCACTCTGAATCAGTGGGTTCAAGTGTTAACACCATCTCTATCTGCACTGATAGATTCCAGGGTTAATCCCCCTCTGGGCAGCACCCCAGCGAAGGGGGAGCCCTGCTTCTGAGCCACTCCACTGCACTGCCTGTAGACTCAGGCAGACAGATGGGATACACGGGGCCGTTATCCCTGGCTCTCTGTCCCTGTCCCTGTTCCCCCAGGGGGATACGCACCGAGCTCTGCCCACACGGGTGGCTTTGTGGTGTTGGTGGGCAGCACAGCACCCCAGTTTGTGAGGTCACTGGGGTGGGGCTATTTTCAGGGCTGGTTTGATGGTGATTCCCCCCTGCAACCCCGGTACCTGTCCCCGTGCTGCCTGAGTGGGTGAGAGTCGTCGTCATTTCCGGCTTAGTCGAGTTGGTTCCCTCTGTGGGAATAGAACCAGCGTCTATCAGGGGCGGGCGCGGGGGTGAGAAAGCTGGAACCCTGGTGTCTGTGGTTAGTTACACAGGGAACCTCTCCTCCCCCCAACCGCCAATGGCGGCTCTTCCGCGGGCTGAGCCGGCGTCCCTGGGGAGAGGACGGGACCCAGGGATTCAGGCCGGCTCAGCGCCCCCGGGATCCCAGAACGGGGAGGATCGGCCCAGCGAGACCCTGAGCGCAGATACAGCCCCTGCCTGGCTCCACGGAAACCGGAACCAAAATCATCACTGACTCGTATTAATTACCCGGAGCCCCTGTCCTGGGCCAGCTCCCCCGTGTGCTTGGAGCTGTACGGACACATGACACAGAGAGTTAAGAGGTCGATACAAGGGCCTGCAGGGAGAGAGTCTCCTGGATGCTTTTCCCCGGAATCCAAGACCGAGAGAGCCGGGCTAGTGACACAAGAGACACGGGTCCCCCCCACCCCTCAGCAGGGCAACGGCGCGGATCCATCTGCAAGGAGCCCATGGAGGGGTGGTGGGGGCAGGGCGAGGAGAGGCCGAGGGGACCTAGAGGCCAATTGCGTTTTATCTCCATCAGCTGGGGAAGGAGAAATCAGTTCAGTGGGGAATGATCCCAAGTGACTCAGAGTCGCTGGTGCAGCAGGAACTGCTGTGTAGGGTCCCACTGGGAACTATCGCTGAGCTCCCTGGGCAGTAACTACCATGGGCTGCATTAAACCCACTTCATGGGCAGCAATTTACATTCACGGAGCCCCAGGATCTGGAGTTGGAACGTACAAGGCTCTAGGCCAGAGCCCCACCGCTCGACGGCCCCTTCGCGGCTTCTCTGTTCTTAGGCTGGTTCGTTGTATCTTGAGCCAGCCCCTTGCCCCATCTCTGTCGGCTGTTCTGAGTTCCAGCTCAGACACCTGCCACGATTTCTCCAGGCGATGGGTCGGCTTCTCCGTTCAACAACTGTCCCTCCGCTGCTTTTTCTACAGGCCCTTCGCTCTCGGACAATTTCTCTCTTCCTGTCGCTGCCCCCGAAGGTGTTGGGCGGACGTTTTGTCCGTTCTATTCGCTTTACTTTCACTACAGCTCACGTCCGGCTCATTTCTTCAGCCCGTTTCTCTTTGCTGCCCAAAAGTCAGCACAGTGGGGGCTGAGCTGATGGGCCAGCAGGGGAGTGGCTGGCCCCACACACTGCATCTTCACCCCACCACCAGTCTTGCACACCCACCCACCCCCATGGCGTCAGCCACTGGACCCCTCCTCCCCCACTCACCCCAGGTTGGGCAGGCGGCTGGCGAGCAGGGATCCGGCCAGTACTGGTTGGGGGGAGACAGAAACTACCGGATAATTTGCCTGTTCTTAAGAAAAAGTTAGGACAGCTGCAGGAGGGTTAAATACAGGACTGTCCCTTTAAAAATGGGAGATCTGGTCACCCTAACCGTGCCCCCCATCCCTCAGGTCTTTAGGAGTCACCCTCGACTGCAGTGGGGGCAGGGCCAGGTTCTGATCTCAGGCCCCTGGGATCAACACAAGGAGGTTGAAATGATATTTCGGGTGAAGGTTCAGGGCTCAGCTCCTCTTTTCCTCTCCCCCTTCCCCACTCCTCCCCTTTCTGAACACTAAAGTTTTCCCTGACCCCACAGATACTCACCTACCAACATCCCGCTCTGCCCGGCCAGCCAGCAGCCTGGAAAGGAGATGGGTCATTAGGGACCAGATCCCAGAGTGACTGGATCCTACACCCTGGTCTCAGATCCCCCCAGTGAGCACACGCCCTGGTCTCTCATCCTCCCCTCCATGAGTACACGCCCTGGTCTCAGAACCCCTCCATGGGCACACGCCCTGGTCTGGTATCCCACCCCCCCACCTTCATGGGCACATGCCCTGGTCTCAGATTTCCCCCCGCTCCCATGGAGAGATGGCCTGGTCTGAGATCCCCTCCCTCCCATGGACACACGCCCTGGCTGTCTCTGATACTCACCGAGGAAGAGGACAGTGAGAGCAAATGCCATGATGGGGGCAGCGAGGGGCCCCTCAGTGCTGTCACCGACACCCCAGTGCCCAGCTCCACTGAGTCCCAAATAAGGAACTCAGCTGGTGGCTACAGCTACAGGAAGCCGACGATGTCTCATCTCTTCCTGCGTCCATCACACATTGTCTCTAATTTTCAGGCAAAATCTAGTGCAGTCAAAGTAAACAGAGGTCTTTGCAAAACCCAAGAAACCCAGGGACCTTCAGCCTGGCCAGCTTGTCTGTGTCTCTGTAGAGAAGGGGGACAGGTCACCATCAACATACCCTGCAGCGTTGTGTAAGGTGCACTGGGCTGGGAACCAGGTGACCACGGGGTCTGGTCTTCAATCTTCCACTGATCATGATTTCCATGAAAATTCCATCCTCTTTTCATTCTGGGTTCAAGCCTGGCTGGTGACCCATGTAAGTAAAATTAATATGGGCTTTGGGGAGGAACCAGTTCATTTCACTCTCCGGACAGATGGGCAGGGCGGCCGCTCCTAGTATAAGTGGGGGAATGGTCCAACTGTTTTGGGGAACTTTCTTGGCTTATACACAACCCCAGTGGGATTGGCCAGATCCCTGGGGGCTCGACCCCCAGTCTTGTCGTGGTCACTTAGGACAGGGGCGAGGGTGTCCCCACTCCGGGGCACTCGCTTTGCACTGGATGCTTCCCTGACCCACTGATCATTACATAGAGTTCAGAGCACAGAGAGTTTATTAAACAGCAAGTCATAACAACTAAGTAAAAATGGAGAAGGTTAAAGGAAACAAGTCACGCACCCTGTGGGCACGGGGACACCACAAACAGTCGTCTCTGCAAAGGAAAGGAAGTTCACAGGCTGTTCCTCACATGTTCCATGTCTTTTTCCCAGGCCCTGGCCGCGCCACAGTGATACCACAAGGTGACAATCTGTACCTCGAAATAGCACCATGGAGCCCCCATACTCACCACCAATATAGAATTATGATAGTTTGTGTACAAAGTTGCCTTGTGAGGCATCATTTTAAATTTCTTAGTCTGTTGAACATTAATGTCCTATTGCATTGTACAGTAATAAGCCTTCCTCTGTCATTTTCACTCCATGCATCTGAAGAAGTGGGGTTTTTACCCACGGAAGCTTATGCCCAAACAAATCTGTTAGTCTTTAAGGTGCCACCAGACTCCTTGTTGTCCTTGCTTAACGTTGTAGTTATGGTCCTGAAAAATGCTACTTTAAGCGAAACGAAGTTAAGCGAATCCAATTTCCCCAGAAGAATTAATGTATATAGGGGGGGTTAGGTTTCAGTGAATTTTGTACCTCGGTGGGTCCTGCGCTTATTGGCAGATTTTGCTTGCCTCAGACATCTTCCCCTCTGGTAGAACCCACAGTCCAGGTTAACTCCTCCTGTGTCTGATAAGGAGTTGGGAGTTTTGGGGGGAACCCAGGCCCGCCCTCCACTCCGGGTTCCAGCCCAGGGCCCTGTGGATTTCAGCTGTTTAGAGTGCCTCCTGGAACAACTGCACGACAGCTACAACTCCCTGGGCTACTTCCCCATGGACTCCTCCCAACACCTTCTTTATCCTCACCACAGGATCTTCCAGCAGTACACCCTCTTACTCTCAGCTCCTAGTGCCTCTTGCTCCCAGCTCCTCACACGCAACCCCCTTCCACAGCTCCTCCCCTCTCACTGACTCACTGGGAGGCTTTTAACTAGTTCCAGCCGGTCCTTGATTGGCTTCAGGTGTCCCAATCAACCTCCCTGCCTTGTGGAAAGTTCTTAATTGGCCCCAGGTGTCTTGATTAACCTGGAGCAACTGCCATAAGGTATCAGGGATTTGTTTAGCCTGGGGCTAACATACTGGTTCCTTACCACTTTCCTATAGCCCTCTGACCTTGCCCTGTCACAATATACACGCACATACACACACACACACACACATATGCAGTATAAGTTTTAAACAAACATACAGCAATGATGATTGTGAAGCTTGGTTGAGATGGTGGAGTCAGAGAGGGTGGGATATTTCCCTGGAATGCCTTCCTGCTAAATGATGAACTAGCTTTTGGCTGAGCCCTCAAGGGTTAACACATTGTTGTTAATGTAGCCTCACACTCTACAAAGCAGCACAGATGAAGGGAGGGGTGACAGCATGGCAGACAGAGACAGAGACACACCATGTGTGTGTTTGTGTGTGTGAGAGAGAGATGTGCATTGCCCCTTTAAGTAAACTGCCCCACTCTAGGTACATTGCCCTTTTAAGTACATCAGCACATTGAGACAGCAGGTGCTGCCAGAAAGCTCCCTCCGTCCTGAGCCCTGTCGTGTCCCTCCCGCCCCCGCTGCCTGGAGATGGGGTACAGGAGCTGGGGGAGGGGAACACCCTAACATTAGCACCCCTCTTCCCCCCCTCCCCGTGCACAACAAGCAGGAGGCTCCCGGGAGCAGCTGCAAGGCAGAGGGCAGGAGCAGCACACGGCAGTGGGGGGAGGGACAGCTGAACTGCCGGCAATTGATCGCCTGCTGGGCGGCTGCCGCACAGGGAACTTAGGGGAGCTGATGGGGGAGCTGCCGGCCCACCCTGGTTCCAAGCCCCCACCAGCCAGCTGCAATGCGCTGCTCTTCCTGCAAGCAGTGGACAAAGCAGGCGGCTGCCAAACAACGTTATAAGGGAGCATTGCACAAGTTCAAACGAGCCTGTTCTCGAATAGACCAGAGACCTAACAACGAAACAACATGAACCGGGACAACGTTAAGTGAGGAGTTACTGTATTGCTGAGCTCGCCTGAGCGGTAACTACCATGGGCTGAATTAAACCCACTTCACGGGCATCAATTTACATTCACGGAGCCCCAGGATCTGGAGTTGGAACGTACAAGGCTCTAGGCCAGAGCCCCATCGCTCGACGGCCCCTTCGCGGCTTCTCTGTTTTCAGCCTCGGCACGGCCCGAGTTCAGAGGAAGATTTCTTAGGCGTGTTTGTTGTATCTTGAGAAGCATTGGCCACTGTCGGTGGACAGGATCCTGGGCTGGATGGACCCTTGCTCTGACCCAGTTTGCCCGTTCTCGTGTTCTTATGGGAAATCCTCTTGTGCCGTCTCTGTTCACTGCTCCAGCTCAGATAACTGCAGCTTTTCTTCCATGCCCTGGGTTGGCTTCTCGACTGAACAACCAGCCCCCCGCTGCTTTCTGCCGGACGTGCAGTCCCTTGGGTCTCTGACACTTTCCCTCTTCTGGTCGCTGCACCGGAATATTCTGGGCGGCCGTTTTGTGCGTACTCGTGACCGGGGTCCTAGTGGGGAGCCAGCTGTGGTCACTCCATTAGGGTGAACTGCGAAGAATGGTGGATATTCCAATACGGGTGTAAGCAGAGTCAGAACGGGCTCTACCCTGACATCTGGTGGTGAGCTGTGGGAAAGGACTTTGGGGCTGATCTTATTTGCATGGGCACAGCCGCCCCACCTAGCATGATGGGACTGCCTGCCCAAATGGTCACTTTGGCTGCTGTGGGATCCCCAGTCTCGTTGTTATTGGGGCAGGACGAATAAAGTGTTGTTATCCTGGTTATGTGAATCAGGGATAGTAGAGCTGTACTGGGCATTTCATGACGGAGGGACTTGCCCTCAATTAAGTAGCACTCGCTAGGCAAGGGACATGGGTTCCAAAACTCAGGCAATTGAGAGAGGCTGAGGATGGGTATTTGTAGGTGGCAGTAAGGATACTAACTTCATCTTTTTTCCCAATATTAGAGCTAATCTTGATTTCATTAGGAGTCTGATTATTGGCTGCAGAGTGGAGTTCAATTCAATTGTGATTTTGTTAAAATTAAATGAGCTCACTAGTAGGACATTGTTTTATTTCACTAACTACAAGTATCAGAGGGGTGGCCGTGTTAGTCTGGATCTGTAGAAGCGACAAAGGGTCCTGTGGCACCTTATAGACTAACAGAGGTATTGGAGCATAAGCTTTCGTGGGTCAATACCCACTTCATCGGATGCAAGCAGTGGAAATGTCCAGGGGCAGATATAAATGTGCAGGGAAGAGTCCACTACAAGTTCTCTGCTTTCATTTTTTAAAATTTTAAACAGTGAAAACAAAATTTGCAAAGTGCAAATGTGTAAAAGCCACAAAAAAAAAAATGGGGGGAGGGGAAGTCAAAATTTTTTTTGCTTGGGGTGGCAAAAAAACTAGAGCCGGCTCTGCTGTGAACTTCCTTTCCTATGCAGAGATGGCTGTTTGTGGTGTCCCCATGACAACTGAGCATGGTCCCTTGTTTCCTTTTACGTTCCCTATTTTTACGAGTTGCTGTTTAATTAATTGTATGTGCTCTGAACTCTATGTAATGATCAGTGGGTCAGGGAAGCATCCGGTGCAAAGCGAGTGCCCCGGAGTGGGGACACCCTCGCCCCTGTCCTAAGTGACCATGACGACCCCAGGGATCCGGGGACCAGCCTTGCCGGGGTGACGAGGACTCTGCCGCGCGGGAAGGAGGAAGGGGAGCCCTCAGGCCCCTGGGTAAAGGGAGTGGGAGCGAGGACTCAGCTCCTTTCGCCAGCCAATCCCACCGGGGCGGGTATAAGCCAGGAAAGTTCCCCACAATAGCGGGACCATTCCCCCGCTTACACTAGGAGCGGGGTCAGCGGCCGCCTGCCCGTCCGTCCGGCGAGTGAAATGAGCCGATTCCTCCCCTCAAAGCCCGGCTGTTCTGGACACAAGCGGCTCTGCTCCGGTGACTCCCGAAGGAGCGGGACTTGGAGCCGGTCTGACTCCGGCTGTTGGCCGCGGTGTCTCAGCCCCCGTTTCAATAGACAGGCTGGGTTTGATTCCTTGTCCGGGGGTTTCACCCGAGAGCTTTGCCTTTGAACGGCTGCTGCTGGGGGTTTGCCCAGGAGCCGAGTAGAACCAGGGGCTCGGTTTGAAATGAGCCCCGGCCCCCGGCCTGTGTAACGCTGGCGAGGGAGAGAGTTTCCAACCCCCCTGAGCCCTCTGGGAGACCCTCTGCAAAGAGCAGCAGGGTACGGGAGTTTTGGGGGAAAGGCCGAGGTTTTGGGGGGGAAGGGATTAGAGGGGAGACGGGCTGAGATCAGGGAGGGAGCGGGGAGAGGAATTCGAGGGGAGACAGAAAGGAGGTGGGTGGGTGTTGGAGGGGAGATGGGAGAGGGCAACGAGGGTTAGAGGGGGGACAGGGATGACGGGGAGATGGGCCGGGGGTTGTTGCAGAGTGGGGGGGTTTAAGGGGAGACAAGGTCAGAGAGGATGGGGATTTGAGAGGAGAGGGGAGGGCTGTATAAACAAAGCCTGCATCACCTCCCTGTCTAGGGGCCTGGCCCCATAACCACTGACAGTGTCTCCCCCAGCTTGGGGGCAGGGTCTCTGCGGGGGCGTGAGAAGGTCCCTGGGTCTCTCCCGGCTGGTGACCCGTTGGGGGCCCGGGATGGAATTTCTCTTTCTCTGATTTTCTTTTGAACCTGGTTGATTTAATTCACACGCTGAGAAAAGCCCCTTTGAACCAGGCGTTACAGTGTAAACCCGTCATCACCGCTCAGCTATGGCGCAAGGGGCAGCAAACCCAGGTGTTCCCCATCCCCCCCGCTCTTCACACGGTGCCACGGCGCCTGTCGCAGGTGGGCAGGTTGGCAGGCTGAGCGGGAAGGCTGCAGAGTCAAACCCTCCAGCACCAGGAAATGCCACCATTAAGTTTTCCTTAACTCTGCCCCCTTTAATTGCATGATCACGTATTAATTTTACCTACATGGGTCACCAGCCATGTTTGAACTCAGAATGCAACAAAGCAGGCTGTGTGTGTGTGGGCGGGGGAGGGCAGCGGGGGTGTGCGTCTTTGTGTGGATCTCCATGGAAATTCAGCAGAACCTGAGAGTTACAAACACCTCGGGATTGGAGGTTGTTCGTAACTGTGAAATGTTTGCTACACTGAACAAAATGTTATTGCTGGTCTTTCAAAAGTTTACAACTGAACGTGGGCTTAGTACAGCTTCGAAACTTTACTATGCTGAAGGAAAATGCTGCTTTTAACCATCTTAATTTAAATGTAACAAGCACAGAAAGTTTCCTGCCCTTGTCAAATCTTTCTTTTTAAACTTCCCCTTTATTTTTCTAGTAGTTTATGTTTAACACCGAACTGTTCTGTATTTGCTTTTTTTTTAAAGTTATCTCTGCTGCCGTCTGATTGCTCACTTCCCGTTCCAAATGAAGGGTGTGGTTGGTTGGTCAGTTTGTAACTCTGAGGTTCTACTGTAGTGGTCAGTGGAAGATTGAAGACAAGACCCTGTGGTCTCCTGGCTCCCAGCCCGATGCACCTTCCCCAATGCTGCAGGGTACATGGAGGGAGACCTCTCCCCCCTCCCCGCAGAGACACAGACAAGCTGGGAGCTGCATGATGCTTGGCCAGGCCGATGGGCCCAGAGTTTCCTGTATTTTGCAGGGATTTCTGCTTGCTTTGACTCTGCTAGATTTTGCCGGCAGATTAGCGACAACATGTGATGGACACAGGAAGAGACGAGACATCGTCGACTTCCTGTAGCTGGAGCCACCAGCTGAGTTCCTTATTTGGGGCTCGGTGGAATTTGGCTTCGGGGCGTTGGTGGCAGCGCTGAGGAGCCCTCCCACCCCCAGTTCCCCCATCATGGCATCTTCTCTCATCGTTCTCTTCCTCGGTGAGTATCGGATAAAGCCAGGGCGTGTGTCCATGGGGGAGGTGATCTGAGACCAGGGCATGTGTCCATGTGGGGGAATCTGAGACCAGGGTGTAGGATCCAGTTGCTCTAAGATCTGGTCCCTAATGCGCTGTCTCCTCTCCAGGCTGCTGGCTGGCCGGGCAGAGCGGGCTGTCAGGATGTGAGTATCTCTGGGGCTGGGGAAACTTTATTGTTAAGGGTGGGGGTGTGGAGGAGCTGACCCCAGAATGTTCCCATCAGAAATCAGTTCAACCTCCTTGTATTGACCCGGGGGGGGGGGGGGGTGAGGGCGTGTGTGTGAGAGACCAGAACCCAGCCCTGCCCCCAGTGCAGTCAGGGGTGACTCCGGATTGACCCCGGGGGGCTGAGATCAGAACCCAGCTCACAGGTTCCCTGTGGATGCAGTGAGGTGTCTGTTATCCCTGGCGCTGTCCCTGGGGCTGGGCACTAAGGGCAGGTTACAGACACAGGGGCGGGTTTGTGTCTCCCCATCTCACTCCTGTTTGTGTGTGAATGCAGAGCTCCCTGCGCCCGGACCCTCCATCTCCGTCAGCCCCAGAGGGGTGATCACCCTGGGGGGAGCCGTCACCTCCGCTGTCAGTGTCGGTGCGAGGCCAGGAGGTTATTTCTGTATAAAGGTGGAATCGAAATCCGGGAGCTGGATGCTGCTCGGGACGGGGGTGAATTCACCATCCCCAGCACCAGACGGGAGGACGCTGGGTCTACAGCTGCTGATCTCGCTCCAGATCGGAGCCACCCAACTGGTTGGATCCCCGTGATTATGTGTGGATCATTGGAGCAGGTGAGAGGCCCGGCTCATAAGAACGGCCGTACTGGGTGTCAAGGCTGAATCCCCACTCTGGCACTTTGAGTGCAGAAGGTGGGGGCCCGCAAAGATTCTAAAAATTAACACTGGTCACTTCAGGCTTGTATTAAACTCCCAAAGTTACAGCTTTTCTCTGACCTTGGCCTGGTAAACACTGCCACCACCCAAATTAAAAAAACAACAAAAAACCTTGGGAATTCCTCCCTGTGGGGAACCCTCAGGCCCTTTCACTCCCTCCCCCCCGGGGGAAGAACTGAGAAAGTCACAGCTAATCTCCTTTGTTTTCCATCAGCTAATCAAACAACATGCACAAATCTCTTAGGACACCAAAAATCCAATCCTGTTCTTAACAAAGGTACATTTTATTAAAAACAAAAAGGGAAAAAGTACATCTAGGCTTTTTTCTAGATCTTAAAAGAAACAATTACAAAAACCAAGCACCCAAAATAGCTTTCTTGGGGGTTCAGCGTAAAGGTTACGTGGGAGAAAAATAAATCCTCACTCTCAGGTTAGAATGCAACACAATCAGAGACAGCTTTATTTCAAGCAATTGCCAGGGAAGAAATACCGCATGAAAGCTTATGCTGAAATAAATGTGTTAGTCTCTAAGGTGCCGCAAGTATTCCTTTTCTTTTAGCTGACAGAGAGCATCTCTGCCTCAGATCCTTCAAAGTCCAAACAATAAGCCACAAACATTTATACTCTTTCATGGAATGCATTAATGAAAAACATCTGCAATTTATTTATGTTACGTCCTGCCCATTCCAGTATTTTCTCACTTCTGTTCTCACAACATCATTATCTTCAAGGCTAGGTCCCATAGTGTTTCCCCACCCTCTTCAGACACAGTCTGCTTGCCCAAGTCTCGCATTATGAGACTTCAGTTACCTTGACTGTGCTCTGTCTTGACATAACTGAGGGGCCTATAGTCAAATCCTTTAACCCTTGTTTCCACAGCTACAAGCAAACACAAGCATCAGGGGTTAGCACAGAGGAGTCCACAAGCCAAAATAAAAAATAAACCTGATCGGGTCTAGCTAAACATTCCCTGTCCAAATAGTTTGTTCTAGGCATGGAAGATGAATTTTCCTATCTGGTTCAAGCCTTACACAGCATTCCTGCGTATAGCATGGCTGCTCCATCTCTGCAGCCCAGAGAACACCAGACAAAGGGAAAGTTTCTTCCCCAAATTTAAAAGTTCTAGCCTTCCCATTGGCTCTTTTGGTCAGGTGCCCACTCCTTTTCTTTTACCCATGGGTTTGTTAACCCTTTACAGGTAAAGCAAGCCGAGAACAAGAGGGATTTTACAGCTAACTGGCTGGCTGGATGTTCATAAACGGGGCTACCCCCCGCTCCCTTCATTTATCACACTGGGTCATATCAAAGGCCCAGTGTCCTGTCTTCCGACAGTGGCCAATGCCAGGTGCCCCAGAGGGAATGAACAGACCAGGGAATCAGCAAGTGATCCATCCCCTGTCGTCCTCCCAGCTTCTGTGCTCGCTGTCCCTGCTCCTAGTCCCACCCCCAGCCAGACCTACAGCGGGTCTCTGGGGCAATGGGACCCTCAGAGCCCTGGGCCCAAGAGAGGGGACGTCCAGCCAGGGAGCGGGGATGGAGTCACTGGGGGTGTTTCCCAGTCACTAGAGATTTGGGGAAGGGGGGGGGGGGATCCCAGCCCCCACTGAACCTGCCTGTGCCTCCATTTCCTCTTGTATGAACTGGGGATAATCATCCTTCCTGCACCTTCCATCCATCCTTGTGTCTGGTTAGATCATCAGGGCTTGGCTTTAGGGTGGGGGTGGGGCTTTTTCCCACTGTGTCAGTGTGTAAGCAGGGGAATGGCCCCGCTATTGTGGGGAACTTTCCTGGCTTATACCCGCCCCGGTGGGATTGGCTGGCGAAAGGATCCGAGTCCTCGCTCCCACTCCCTTGACCCAGAGGCTGCCTGACCTCGAGGGCTCCCCTTCCTCCCTCCCATGCAGCAGAGTCCTCGTCACCCCGGCAAGGCTGGGCCCGGATCCCTGGGGTCTCGACCCCCAGTCTTGTCATGGTCACTTAGGACAGGGGCGATGGCGTCCCCACTCCGGGGCACTCGCTTTGCACCAGATGCTTCCCTGACCCACTGATCATTCCACAGAGTTCAGAGCACGGACAATTTATTAAACAGCAACTCATAAAAAATAAGGAAAAACAGGGAAGTTTAAAGGAAAGAAGTGACCCTGCTCTGTGGTCACGGGGAAACCACAACCAGCCGCCTCCGCACGGGATAAGGAAGTTCACAGTCTGTTCCTCACACATACCAGGCCCCCTGCCCACAGCTTGGCCGTGCTGCAGGGACGCTGCGGGTCGGACCCTCGCTGTGGCTGTAGGTGGCAGGACCCTTCTTCCCAGCGTCGCCCCCGCCCCGCCAGGGTTACGATCCGAGTGTGGCCTGCAGGGCCTCTTGGCTGGGGGCGTCTCCCTGCGCTGGGACCTCTGCCCAGGGCCCCCCTTGCTCTCCCCAGCTGCTCCCCGCACCCGGCTCCGGACGGACCCAGCCTGTCCCAGCCCTGCTGCCAACTGGGCTCCGGCTGCTGCTCTCTCCCCGCTCACCTGCTCCGGCTCAGGCAGCTGCAGCTCACAGGGAGGGCAGGACCCCCGGCTCCTGACTCCCTCTTTAGCCTGCCTGCCCTGTCAATCAGGCTGACCTGGAACACTGGCCTCTCCCCATTGGCCGTGGGGACTGTCAGTCTCAGGGACTCTGATTTCTCATTAGCCCTTCCCCTTCGGTACTGGGAGCTGGACACCCAAAAGCCCCCCTGTGTGTCAGTAAGGGGCGAGCAGTCCTTTAAATCCCAGCATTTAAATGAATTGTAAACACGGGGTATCTCGGTAGTCATCTCTCTTTGAAATAGGGTGCCCAGACAGGGACGGGGGGTGGGGGGTCGGGGGGTGGAAATAGGAGCCAATATAAGAAAAAGACCCAAAAATCGGGACTGTCCCATTAAATCGGAGCATCTGGTCACCCTACGTTGAAATGTACTGTGAATGGTGGAGGAACAAGCAAATGGCCTTATGTTAATTCGTATAGCTAAGTACCGGTGACGGACCTCCTTCAAAGCCATCCTAATAATGACCTTTTGTTCCCTGAGGAATCCCAACGTGTCAAAGAGGACGTGAAATTGTATAAAAGATCCTTGGATCCTGATTCTGGCATCTCAGATCTGCTTAGGCTTCATCGGGGGACGTTTGAGGCGCAAGACTGAGGGCCCGGTTATGCTGGTACAGCCTGAACATGAGCTTTGGACATTGGACTGTAAATATGAACTGAATTCTAAAGCAGGGGTCTCAAACTCAAATTACCACGAGGGCCGCATGAGGACTAGTGCATTGGCCCGAGGGCGGCATCACTGACCCCGCCCCCTCGCTGCCCCCGCCCCCACTCCACCCCTTCCATTAGTCCCCGCCCCTTCTCCGCCTCCTCCCCTGTGTGCGTGGCTTCCCGCTCCTCCCCCCTCCCTCCCAGAAACCGCAAAGCCGCCAGACAGCTGTTCTGGCGGCGGGAACTGCCGGGGGGTAAAAATAGAACCTTGGAGCAGCGCGGAGGGAACGGGGATCTTAGCGGCCACAGAACGTAACTGGGGGGGGGGGGCGGGGGTGAGGGGATCTTAGCGGCCACAGAACGTAACTGGGGGCGGGGGTGAGGGGAGTTGGTGGCCACAGAACGTAACTGGGGGGGCGGGGGTGAGGGGAGTTGGTGGCCACAGAACGTAACTGGGGGGGGTGGGGGTGAGGGGAGTTGGTGGCCACAGAACGTAACTGGGGGGGGCGGGGGTGAGGGGAGTTGGTGGCCACAGAACGTAACTGGGGGGGCAGGGGTGAGGGGAGTTGGTGGCCACAGAACGTAACTGGGGGGGCGGGGGTGAGGGGAGTTGGTGGCCACAGAACGTAACTGGGGGGGCGGGGGTGAGGGGAGTTGGTGGCCACAGAACGTAACTGGGGGGCAGGGGTGAGGGGAGTTGGCAGCCATAGGACGTAACTGGGAGGGGGCCGGGAGGAGCCCGGCGGCCCGCCTCTTCTCCTCCCCTGTGTGTGCGCTTCCCGCTCCTCCCCCCTCCCTCCCAGAAACCGTGAAGCCGCCGGACAGCTGTTCTGGCGGCGGGACTTCAGAAAGTAACTCGGGGGCGCGGGGAGCCCGGCGGGCCGCGTGTTTGAGACCCCTGTTCTAAAGGAACCCTTTGCAACTACGAACCTCACCCTCTCTGCTGGGAATCTGAACCTCAAGAATTGAACTCATGTCTGTCTGTATATTGATCTTTTAACCAGACTCTCTCTTATTTTTTAGAAGCGACAAAGGGTCCTGTGGCACCTTATAGACTAACAGAGGTATTGGAGCATAAGCTTTCGTGGGTGAATCCCCACTTCTCCGGATGCAAGCTTGGGCCTACAGCCTTGTACATTCCAACTCCAGATCCTGGGGCTCCGTGAATGTAAATTGCTGCCCGTGAAGTGGGTTTAATTCAGCCCATGGTAGTTACCGCTCAGGCGAGCTCAGCAATACAGTAACTCCTCACTTAACGTTGTCCCGGTTCATGTCGTTTCGTTGTTAGGTCTCTGGTCTATTCGAGAACAGGCTCGTTTGAACTTGTGCAATGCTCCCTTATAACGTTGTTTGGCAGCCGCCTGTTTTGTCCACTGCTTGCAGGAAGAGCAGCGCATTGCAGCTGGCTGGTGGGGGCTTGGAACCAGGGTGGGCCGGCAGCCCCCCCATCAGCTCCCCTAAGGTCCCTGTGCAGCAGCCGCCCAGCAGGCGATCAATTGCCGGCAGTTCAGCTGTCCCTCCCCCCACTGCCGTGTGCTGCTCCTGCCCTCTGCCTTGCAGCTGCTCCCGGGAGCCTCCTGCTTGCTGTGCACGGGAGGGGGCGGGGGAAGAGGGGTGCTAATGTTAGAGTGTTCCCCTCCCCCAGCTCCTGTACCCCATCTCCAGGGAGCGGGGGCGGGAGGGACACGACAGGGCTCAGGACGGAGGGAGCTTTCTGGCAGCACCTGCTGTCTCAATGTGCTGATGTACTTAAAAGGGCAATGTACCTAGAGTGGGGTCAGTTTTACTTAAAGGGTAAATGCACATCTCTCTCTCTCAGACACACACACACACACACACACACACACACACACACACACACTGTGTGTGTCTCTGTCTCTCACACAAACACACACATGGTGTGTCTCTGTCTCTGTCTGCCATGCTGTCACCCCTCCCTCCATCTGTGCTGATTTGTAGTGTGAGGCTGCATTAACACCAATGTGTTAACCCTTGAGGGCTCAGGCAAAAGCTAGTTCATCATTTAGCAGGAAGGCATTCCAGGGAAATATCCCACCCTCTGACTCCACCATCTCAACCAAGCTTCACAATCATCATTGCTGTTTGTTTGTTCAAAACTTATACTGCATATGTGTGTGTGTGTGTGTGTGTATGTATGTATATATATATATATATATACATTGTCTTTTGTCTGAATAGTCTTTTTTCTGGCAAAAAAAATTTCACTGGAACCTAACCCCCCCCATTTACATTAATTCTTCTGGGGAAACTGGATTCGCTTAACTTCGGTTCGCTTTAAAGTAGCACTTTTCAGGACCATAACTACAACGTTAAGCAAGGACAACAAGGAGTCCGGTGGCACCTTAAAGACTAACAGATTTGTTTGGGCATAAGCTTCCGTGGGTACAAACCCCACTTCTTCAGATGCATGGAGTGAAAATGACAGAGGAAGGCTTATTACTGTACAATGCAACAGGACATTAATGTTCAACAGATCAAGAATTTTAAAATGATGCCTCACAAGGCAACTTTGTACACAAACTATCATAATTCTATATTGGTGGTGAGTATGGGGGCTCCATGGTGCTATTTCGAGGTACAGATTGTCACCTTGTTACCGTGGCACGGCCAGGGCCTGGGAAAAAGACATGGAACATGTAAGGAACAGCCTGTGAACTTCCTTTCCCTTGCCGACACGACTGTGGTGTCCCCGTGCCCACAGGGTGGGTGACTTGTTTCCATTTTTACTTAGTTGTTATGAGTTGCTGTTTAATAAATTGTCTGTGCTCTGAACTCTATGTAATAATCAGTGGGTCAGGGAAGGATCCGGTGCAAAGCGAGTGCCCCGGAGTGGGGACACCCTCGCCCCTGTCCTAAGTGACCACGGCAAGACTGGGGGTCGAGCCCCCAGGGATCTGGCCAATCCCACTGGGGCTGTGTATAAGCCAAGAAAGTTCCCCAAAACAGTGGGACCATTCCCCCGCTTATACTAGGAGCAAGGTCAGCGGCCGCCCTGCCCATCTGTCCGGAGAGTGAAATGAACCAGTTCCTCCACAAAACCTGTATTCATTTTACCTACATGGGTCACCAGCCAGTCTTGAACCCAGAATGAAAAGAGGATGGGATTTTCATGGAAATCCTGGTCAGTGGAAGATTGAAGACCAGACCCTGTGGTCACCTGGTTCCCAGCCCAGTGCACCTTCCACAACGCTGCAGGGTACATTGATGGTGACCTGTCCCCCTTCTCTACAGAGACACAGACAAGCTGGCCAGGCTGAAGGTCCCTGGGTTTCTTGGGTTTTGCAAATACCTCTGCTTACTGTGACTGCACTAGATTTTGTCTGCAGATTAGAGACTAATCTGTGTGAGGGATGCAGGAAGAGATGAGACATCGTCGGCTTCCTGTAGCTGGAGCCACCAGCTGAGTTCCTTATTTGGGACTCAGTGGAGCTGGGCATTGGGGCGTTGGTGGCAGCACTGAGGGGCCCCTCGCTGCCCCCATCATGGCATTTGCTCTCACCGTCCTCTTCCTCGGTGAGTATCAGAGACAGCCAGGGCGTGTGTACATGGGCGGGAGGGGATCTGAGACCAGGGCATCTCTGCAATGGGGGGGACAGGAAAATCTGAGACCAGGGCATGTGCCCATGGGAGCGGATCTGAGACCAGGGTGTAGGGTACAAACACTCTGGGATCTGGTCCCTAACGAGCTGTGTCCTTTCCAGGCTGCTGGCTGGCCGGGCAGAGCAGGGTGTCAAGACGTGAGTATCTGTGGGGCAGGGGAACCTAGTGTTCAGGACAGGGAGGGGGAGAGGAAAAGAGGAGCTGAGCCCTGAACCTTCACCCGAAATATCATTTCAACCTCCTTGTGTTGATCCCAGGAGGCTGAGATCAGAACCTGGCCCTGCCCCCACTGCAGTTGGGGGTGACTCCTGAAGACCTGAGGGACGGGGGGGCTGGTAGGGTGACCAGACCTCCCATTTTTAAAGGGACAGTCCTGTATTTAACCCTCCTGCAGGAGTCCCAACTTTTTCGTAAGAACAGGCAAATTCTTTGATAGTTTCTAGGTTTAAGTGTAGTAGCCGTGTTAGTCTGTGTCAGCAAAACGAAAATAAGAAAGAAAAACTTGTAGCACCTTAGAGACTAACAAATTTATTTCAGCATAAACTTTCGTGGGTTAATACCCACTTCATCGGATGCACCGGATGCATCCGATGAAGTGGGTACTAACCCACGAAAGCTTATGCTGAAATAAATTTGTTAGTCTCTAAGGTGCTACAAGTTTTTCTTTCTTATTTTCGTTTTGATAGTTTCTGTCTCCCTCCATCAGTACTGGCCGGATCCCTGCTCACCAGCCGCCTGCCCACCCAGGGTGAGTGGGGGGGTCCAGTGGCCGATGACGGGGGTGGGTGTGCAAGGCTGGTGGTGGGGTGAAGATGCAGCGTGGGGGGCCGGCCACTCCCCTGCTAGTCCATCAGCTCATCCCCTGCTGGGCCGGCTCTTGGCCAGCAAAGAGAAACGGGCTGAAGAAATGAGCCGGACGTGAGCTGTAGCGAAAGTAAAGCGAATAGAACGGACAAAACGTCCGCCCAGCACCTTCAGGGGCAGCAACAGGAAGAGAGAAATTGTCCGAGAGCGAAGGGCCTGTAGAAAAAGCAGCGGAGGGACAGTTGTTGAACGGAGAAGCCGACCCATCGCCTGGAGAAATCGCGGCAGGTGTCTGAGCTGGAACTCAGAACAGCCGACAGAGACGGGGCAAGGGGCTGGCTCAAGATACAACGAACCAGCCTAGGAACAGAGAAGCCGCGAAGGGGCCGTCGAGCGGTGGGGCTCTGGCCTAGAGCCTTGTACGTTCCAACGCCAGATCCTGGGGCTCCGTGAATGTAAATTGCTGCCCATGAAGTGGGTTTAATGCAGCCCATGGTAGTTACTGCCCAGGGAGCTCAGCCATAGTTCCCAGTGGGACCCTACACAGCAGTTCCTGCCGCACCAGCGACTCTGAGTCACTTGGGATCATTCCCCACTGAACTGATTTCTCCTTCCCCAGCTGATGGAGATAAAACGCAATTGGCCTCTAGGTCCCCTCGGCCTCTCCTCGCCCTGCCCCAGCCACCCCTCCACAGGCTCCGTGCAGATGGATCCGCCCCGTTGCCCTGCTGAGGGGTTGGGGCCCCGTGTCTCTTGTGTCGCTAGCCCGGCTCTCTCGGGCTTGGACTCGGGGGAAAAGCATCCAGGAGACTCTCCCTGCAGGCCCCTGTATCGGCCTCGTCACTGGGGCCGGGCTGTGGGGACGGGGAGCAGTGACCCTGCCGGGGTCTGTCTCACGGCCTGTCTCCTCCTGCCTGCAGAGCCCAAACCCAACATCTCCCTGCACCCCAGCGGGCGGGTCGCCCCGGGGGGAGCCGTGACCGTCCGGTGTGAGTGTCGGTGTCGGGGAGCGAGGTTCCTTCTGAGTAAAGCTGGAGACCCGGACACACAGCGCGTGATGGACCCCCCGGGGGACGTGGCTGAGTTTCCCATCCGCAGCGTGAGCCGGGGAGACACAGGGAGCTACAGCTGCCGATATAGCACCAAGTGGGACCTACCCGTCTGGTCGGAGCCCAGCGACCCCGTGGAGCTGGTGGTATCAGGTGAGGGGCCCGGGTCATGGTCCCCATGCGCAGCCCCACCCTCAACCAGGCCCCCAGGGGGTCTTGGCCCTGATGGGATGCTCAGAGCCAGGCACTGCCCTGAGCCCTGGCCCCAGCAGTGGGGACACCCAGATGGGGAGCAGGGACACAGTCACTGGGGGGTTCCCCAGCCAGGGGGCAGCAGCAGCAGCTGGAGTTTCAGGGCCGATGGCTGGGTGCTCGGTTCCCTCCCTCCCCCATCCCAGCCGACGCTCGTTTTCATCCCACAGAGGGAACCGGCCCAGCTGGGCCCCAGCAGCCGGATCCCCCCACAATGGAGCCGGCGGGAGAAGGTGAACAGGAAAAATGGAACAATTCATCCCCCAGGGAACAGGGCTGTTTGGTGGGGGACGGTCCCTGCAGACAGAACTGATGGGTTCAATTCTTCTATACAGAGGGTGATGGATAGATCCATGGGATGGACAGCCATGAGTCAGTGGGACCGGCTGACCATCGGTCTGTGGGAATATGGGACCTTGGAACGTAGGGAGCTGGACAGATGGGAGAACAGATGGGTGATGGATGTGAAGGTGGACTAAAACCTTGTCTACGTAAAAACTAGACCCGAAACGATGAATCCCGTGTGGTTCCCAATCCCCGCTGGTGATCTCAGAGCGAGTCTGGGCTGTCGGTATTAGCGCCTACTGGTTTGATTCAGCCCCGTTTGGCAGACAAGCTCCCCTGTAGCTCTATAGATACAGGGGCGTCCTCCTCCCAAATAGGGACAGCCGCACCCAGACCTGCTCCCAGTGACTCCAGGTGTCAATGGCACCTGGCTGGGGCAGGGACGGTCTCTGTGTCGTGTGTCCGTACAGCTCCGAGCACACGGGGGAGCTGGCCCAGGACAGGGGCTCCAGGTAATTAATACGAGTCAGTGATGATTTTGGTTCCGGTTTCCGTGGACCAGGCAGGGGCTGTATCTGCGCTCAGGGTCTCGCTGGGCCGATCCTCCTCGTTCTGGGACGCCAGCTCAGCCCGGGGAGGAGCCACCATTGCCGGTTGGGGGGAGGAGAAGTTCCCTGTGTAACTAACCACAGACACCAGGGCTCCAGCTTTCTCACCCCCGCGCCCCGCCCCTGACAGACACTGGTTCTATTCCCGTAGGGGGAACCGACCCGACTCAGCCAGGAACGGCGCCAGCTCCCACCCGCCCGGGCAGCGCGGGGCCAGGTACCGGGGCTGGGGGCAGGAAATTGCCATCAACACCCCCCAAAACAGCTTTGTGCTGCCCAATGGGACGCCCCCAGGGGGAACCACGAAGGGCGGGCTGGGTGGAATGGGGACAGATCCCCACCGTGAAAGTCCCATCTGAACCCCGCCTGGACTCATTTCTTATGCGGCAGGGGTGTCACTGGGCAAATGCCAGATTGTCATTGCAGGGGCAGGGCCCGGGAAAGCTTCCCCGCAATGCAGAGCCCCACCCTGGAGGCCCCACAAACTGGGGTGCTGTGTGGCCCACCGGCACCACAAACCCACCCGTCTGGGGAACAGCTTGGTACGTATCCCCCCGGGAGAACAGGGCAGAGGATGGAGTGCCAGGGATAATGATCTCATGTATCCTGTCTGTCTGCCTGAGTCTGCAGACAGCCCGGGGGAACGGCTCAGAAGCAGGGCTCCCCCTCCACAGGGGTGCTGCCCAGCGCGATGTCAACCCTGGAACCTACCAACCCAGATAGACACTGTGTTAGCTCTGTAACCTACCGATTCCATGTGCCCCAGTTAACTCTGGATCCTAATGATGGCCGTTGCTACACCACCTGAGGCCTGACAACAGGTCTCTCTGTCCCAGGATCTCGCCACCCCAGGAATTTCTCCCCATTGGCCACCACCTTCTGCTCCCACTGGGAGTCCGAGGGGCCTGAGCCCAGGAGAGTACACGCAGACATATATGCTGGGGCCGGGGGTGTGAGCCAGTCTGCCACCCCGCCCATCTGGCTAAACAGCTCTATGGTCTTGGGACCCAAAAAGGGGGCTAACGCTGGAGCCTTTCCGTAGGGTCACTCTGGTTCCAATTGCCGGCCTTCCCAAAGGCCGTGAGACAGGCACCTCTATCTCCCCCCTCCTTCACCTGGGGCAGCAATTTAGTGTTGAGGTTCCCCGGGGAACTCCAGAATCCATCCCCACTCACCCCTGGACGGGTCCCTCGGCCTCTCACCTCCGCCATCGGCAGTTCATCTCCTGCTCTTCTGCCTCCTGCCTTCCCTGCCTCTCACCGTCCTCTGACTCCTTCAATCTCTGCTCCAATCCCGTCCGTCTCAGATCCACCCACGGGGAGCTGGGTGGAGACCCCCTGTTGGTCGGGGACATGGGTCTCGGGGCCGTCCGGCTGCTCCCAGCCTCTCTCACGGCCTCAGCTGGGTCAGGAACTGGCTCCTTAGAGCGACCGTCCTCTTCCAACTGAGCAATCCGCTGGGCCTTGGTGAGCTTCCCAATGCGCAGCCGTCTCTCTGCACAGCTCTAGTGTCCTTCTTAAGGAGATGGTCACAGGCCATGTCCAGCCTGCACCCCCACGCCGCAGTCAGACGTGACTCTCAGCCACCCAGTAAAACAGAAGGTTTATTAGTCGACAGGAACAGAGCGTAGAACGGAGCTTGTTAGCACAGAAATCAGTGACTTTCTACCCAGTCCATTTTGGGGGACCTTGGGCCAGACGCCCTGGACTCCCCCCTCCGAGTCCCAAACAAGAGACTGCCCAGCAACCCGACCGCTGACACGCCCGTGGCCTCCTCCTGGTCTTTGTCTCGCTTCCCGGGCAAAGTGTCACCTGGTCACATCCCCCTCCTGGGTCTCAGGTTAGGAAAGGCACCAGCCATCGCTTCCATGCAGGCAGCTGGAGCCGCCTCACCTGCCCCCGAGGGGCTCAGCAAAAGTCACACACCCCTATTCCCGCCGCCAAGGCACTGGTGCAGCACACAGGGAAACTGAGGCACGCACCGTATTCATACAAAATAGTAAGACCCACATAGGCTCGGCTACCACATAGTAAGGAGGAAATACGCCCCTGCCCTGCCCCTTTCTCCAAGACCCTGCCCACCCACTGCCTCTTCCCCCCAAGATCCCAGGCCCCGTTCCGGCCTCTCCAGCCCCTCCCGTCAGTCGCTCGCCCTTACTGCCGGTAAAAAGGGGGAGGGCCATGGCCCCCCGGTACCCTGTTCCAGCACCCCTGGACAGAGGGGGGTGGGTGGGGATAGATCAGTTACATAGAGGGGGTGGATGGGCATATGGGGCTGTGGTCGTTTTTTCCTCTGGGGGGCAGAAAGTGGGTGGGGGCCCCTGTTCATCTAGCTGGACAATGACCCCCTGCCAACCCCACTGGAGCAGCTGCTGATGCCCCCTCCTCCCTTTGTCACCCCCAGATTACACCCGGGGCAACATCGTCCGGCTGGCCCTGAGCGCTGTGGTCCTGCTGGCCCTGGCACTGATCCTGGCCGAGGCTGCCCATGACTGGAGGAGGGGAACAGGCTATATGAGGTGACCATCTATCCACTAAGAGCGTCCCCCCGACTCCAACCTGGCTGCCCCAGGATGGAGCTGGAAGGACCTGTGCAGCCGACCCCTCTGAGCCGCACCTAGGGGAGAGTTCTGGGCCCTACACACGTCTGGGGCCATCGGGACACGGGGCACTTAGGGGTCGAGGCTTCGTGGGCAGCACCCCCCATGCCCGTGGCCTCCCGGACACGCTCCGACACAGCCACGCCGGAGAGGACGTGGGATCGTCCCGCCAGCCTGAGCCGCCTGGGGGTCGGTCGCACGGTGGTGGCTGCTGAGCCTGCGAAGCGGCCGGGTGTCGAGCTCACATGTAAAACCCACGGGCGAGTTCCCCAGCTGTGCCAAGGCCCCGGGAACCAGGGGAAATTGGGGACGACGCTGAACGTTGTAACCCGGGCGAGAGAACCAGCCCAGACGCTGGGTTCCAGACACCCCGCTCCGCCCGGCGGCCAGCCAGCAGCCTGGAAAGGAGACGGCTCGTTAGGGGCCAAATCGCAGAGTGACTGGATCCTACGCCCTGGTCTCATCCCCCCACCCCACCCCCCCTGGACACACGCCCGGGTCTCAGATCTCCTGCAGGGGCATACGCCCGGGTCTCAGATCCCCTGCAGGGGCACACGCCCGGGTCTCAGATCCCCCCCTGGACACACGCCCGGGTCTCAGATCCCCCGCAGGGGCACACGCCCGGGTCTCAGATCCCCCCCTGGACACACGCCCGGGTCTCAGATCCCCCGCAGGGGGATCTGAGGACTCATCAAGTCCTCAGATCGCTACCCCTTCCTGCTTCTCCACGTGGGCACCAATGGACCTGATGAGAGACGAATGGGAGGGGGAGGCCGCCCCCGAGGGAGAGTCAGTGGTGGAGTCTGTCCTGACCTTCCGGGAAAGACTTGCTGAGCTCATGGGCCTGGCCAAGGAAAATCTGCCAGAGCCCAGAGGAAGCAGAAGGTCTGGTACGACCGCACGGCGCGGGCCCGCGCCTACGCCACTGGGGACCAGGTGATAGAACAGGGGCTGCAAACAGGGGAGTTTGAGAGGGAGTTTGGAAGGGGAGCACAAAGGGGGCAAGCTATCCTTGCCATTCGTAATTCTTTTTACCCAAACTAAATCCCTGAGTAGCTTCTGCCACAAGTGAGGAAACTCTGCGAAGGAAGGAACTATGGATGCTGAGCGATCCGCTGTCGTGACCTGCACAGGATGTGCCATGTTTGTCTTTCTTCCACAGGATAGAAGCGACTTTGTCTGTACAAAGTGCAAGCTGATCTCCATATTGGAGGAGAAGATTCAAGGTCTGGAGAAACGAGTATCAACCCTGCGTTCCATAAAAGAAAATGAGGAGTTCCTGGATAGACGTCAGGATAGGCTTCAGCAGGCACAGTGTTCTGAGGATTCAGAGCAGGCTGCGCAGCGGGAACAGAAGATCAGCGAGGATAATTGGCGGCATGTGACCTCCAGAAGAGGAAAGAGTATGAGACAAGTCCATGTACCAGAAACGCATATTCAGATGAGCAACCGTTTTCATGTTCTCTCCACAGGCACTAGTGCAGAGAGTGGAGTGAATGATGCATCTGAGGGAACAGAGCAGAAGGAGACTCCACTGATTGGAAGGCATGAGATGCACCGTCCTAGGGATGGGGGTTCCACGACCACCACTCCCAAGAGGAGGAGGAGGGTGGTGGTGGTCAGGGACTCTCTCCTCAGGGGGACTGAGTCATCTATCTGCCGCCCTGACCGGGAAAACCGAGAGGTGTGCTGCTTGCCAGGGGCTAGGATTCGTGATGTGACGGAGAGACTGCCGAGACTCATCAAGTCCTCAGATCGCTACCCCTTCCTGCTTCTCCACGTGGGCACCAATGATACTGCCAAGAATGACCTTGAGCGTATTACTGCAGACTACGTGGCTCTGGGAAGAAGGATAAAGGCGTTTGAGGTGCAAGTGGTGTTCTCGTCCATTCTCCCTGTGGCAGGAAAAGGCCGGGGTAGAGACCGTCGAATCGTGGAAGTCAACGAATGGCTACGCAGAAGGGTTTGGATTCTTTGACCATGGGATGGTTCCCCCGGGCTGTCTGCAGACTCAGGCAGACAGACAGGATACATGATGGTGTTCCAAGAAGAAGGAGTGCTAGGCAGAGACGGGCTCCACCTGACGAAGAGAGGGAAGAGCATCTTTGGAAGCAGGCTGGCCAACCTAGTGAGGAGGGCTTTAAACTAGGTTCACCGGGGGAAGGAGACCAAAGCCCCGAGGTAAGTGGGGAAGTGGGATACCGGGAGGAAGCACAAGTAGGTGAGTGCAAGAGGGGAGGGCTCCTGCCCCATACTGGGACAGCAGGACAATCGGACAATCGGTGAGTTATCTTAAATGCCTATACACAAATGCAAGAAGCCTGGGGAACAAGCAGGGAGAACTGGAAGTCCTGGCACAGTCAAGGAATTATGACGTAATTGGAATAACAGAGACTTGGTGGGATAGCTCACACGATTGGAGTACTGTCATGGATGGATATAAACTGTTCAGGAAGGATAGGCAGGGCAGAAAAAGTGGGGCAGTTGCGTTGTATGTAAGAGAGCAGTATGACTGCTCAGAGCTCCAGTATGAAACTGCAGAAAAACCTGAGAGTCTCTGGATTAAATTGAGAAGTGTGAGCAACAAGGGTAATGTCGTGGTGGGAGTCTGCTACAGACCACCAGACCAGGGGGATGAGGTGGACGAGGCTTTCTTCCAGCAACTAACAGAAGTTACTAGATCACAGGCCCTGGTTCTCATGGGTGACTGTAATCACCCCGATATCTGCTGGGAGAGCAATACAGCAGTCCACAGACAATCCAGGAAGTTTTTGGAAAGTGTAGGGGACAATTTCCTGGTGCAAGTGCTGGAGGAACCAACTAGGGGAAAAGCTCTTCTTGACCTGCTGCTCACAAACAGGGAAGAAATAGTAGAGGAAGCAATAGTGGATGGGAACCTGGGAGGCAGTGACCATGAGATGGTCGAGTTCAGGATCCTGACACAAGGAAGAAAGGAGAGCAGTAGAATACAGAGCCTGGACTTCAGAAAAGCAGACTTTGACTCCCTCAGGGAACTGATGGGCAAGGTCCCCTGGGAGAATAACATGAGGGGGAAAGGAGTCGAGGAAAGCTGGCTGTATTTTAAAGAAACCTTATTGAGGTTGCAGGAACAAACCATCCCGATGTGTAGAAAGAAAAGTAAATATGGCAGGTGACCAGCTTGGCTTAACAGTGAAATCCTTGCTCGTCTTAAACACAAAAAAGCAGCTTACAAGAAGTGGAAGATTGGACAAATGACCAGGGAGGAGTATAAAAATATTGTTCAGGCATGCAGGAGTGAAATTAGGAAGGCCAAATCACACTTGGAGTTGCAGCTAGCCGGAGATATTAGGAGTAACAAGAAGGGTTTCTTCAGGTATGTGAGCAACAAGAAGAAGGTCAAGGAAAGTGTGGGCCCCTTACTGAATGAGGGAGGGAACCTTGTGACAGAGGATGTGGAGAAAGCTAGTGTATTCAATGCTTTTTTTGCCTCTGTCTTCACAGACAAGGTCAGCTCCCAGGTGGCTGCACTCCGCAGCACGGTATGGGGAGGAGGTGACCAGCCCTCTGTGGAGAAAGAAGTAGTTCGGGACTATTTAGAAAAGCTGGACGAACACAAGTCCATGGGGCCGGATGCACTGCATCCGAGGGTGCTAAAGGAGTTGGCCGATGTGATTGCAGAGCCATTGGCCATTATCTTTGACAAATCATGGCAATCGGGGGAGGTCCCGGATGACTGGAAAAAAGCGAATGTAGTGCCCATCTTTAAAAAAGGGAAGAAGGAAGATCCGGGGAACTACAGGCCAGTCAGTCTCACCTCAGTCCCTCGAAAAATCATGGAACAGGTCCTCAAGGAATCAATTCTGAACCACTTAAAGGAGGGAAAAGTGATCAGGAACAGTCAGCATGGATTCACCAAGGGCAAGTCATGCCTCACTAACCTAATTGCCTTCTATGATGAGATAACTGGCTCTGTGGATGAGGGGAAAGCAGTGGATGTGCTATTTCTTGACTTTAGCAAAGCTTTTGATACAGTCTCGCACAGCGTTCTTGCCAGCAAGTTAAAGAAGTATGGGCTGGATGAATGGACGGTAAGGTGGATAGAAAACCGGCTGGATGGTCGGGCTCAACGGGTAGTGATCAATGGCTCCATGTCTAATTGGCAGCCGGTATCAAGTGGAGTGCCCCAAGGGTCGGTGCTGGGGCCAGTTTTGTTCAATATCTTCATCAACGACCTGGAGGATGGTGTGGACTGCACCCTTAGCAAGTTTGCAGATGACACTAAACTGGGAGGAGTGGTTGATACGCTGGAGGGTAGGGACAGGATACAGAGGGACCTAGACAAATTAGAGGATTGGGCCAAAAGAAATCTGATGAGGTTCAACAAGGACAAGTGCAGAGTCCTGCACTTAGGACGGAAGAATCCCATGCACTGCTACAGACTAGGGACCGAATGGCTGGGCAGCAGTTCTGCAGAAAAGGACCTAGGGGTTACAGTGGACGAAAAGCTGAATATGAGTCAACAGTGTGCCCTTGTTGCCAAGAAGGCTAACGGCATTTTGGGCTGTAGAAGTAGGGGCATTTCCAGCAGATCGAGGGACGTGATTATTCCCCTCTATTCGGCACTGGTGAGGCCTCATTTGGAGTACTGTGTCCAGTTTTGGGCCCCACACTACAAAAAGGATGTGGATAAATTGGAAAGAGTCCAACGGAGGGCAACAAAAATTATTAGGGGGCTGGAGCACATGACTTATGAGGAGAGGCTGAGGGAACTGGGATTGTTTAGCCTGCAGAAGAGAAGAGTGAGGGGGGATTTGATAGCTGCTTTCAACTACCTAAAAGGGGGTTCCAAAGAGGCTGGATCTAGACTGTTCTCAGTGGTAGAAGATGACAGAACAAGGAGTAATGGTCTCAAGTTGCAGAGGGGGAGGTTTAGGTTGGATATTAGGAAAAACTTTTTCACTAGTAGGGTGGTGAAGCACTGGAATGGGTTACCTAGGGAGGTGGTGGAATCTCCTTCCTTAGAGGTTTTTAAGGTCAGGCTTGACAAAGCCCTGGCTGGGATGATCTAGTTGGGGTTGGTCCTGCTTTGAGCAGGGGGTTGGACTAGATGACCTCCTGAGGTCCCTTCCAACCCTGAGATTCTATGATTCTATGATAGTTCTCATCCCCGTGAGAAAAAACAAGCTACAGGCCGCCTGGGAAGACCCTTTCAAGGTTGTCAAGCAGCTAAATGAGATAAACTAGGTGGTGGAGCTGTCTAACCGGGCACACCGCCACCAGGTGTACCATGTGCTGCAGGTCCGCCTTTTGCCCACCAGGGGCCGCTGTGGCGCCACAGCAGCCAGCAGCATGAACACAGCCCCCTGTTCTGGCGCCACGGCGGCCCCTGGTGGGCAAAAGGTGGAACTGCAGCACTTCTGGGGCAGGATGTATTTTCGGGGGGGGGGGGGGAATATTCCTGTGGGGGTGACAGCGTTGAGTCCGGGGATGGGGGAGGGGACAGGGGCTGATGTCCCTGACTGAATGGGCGAGGTTTGAGGTCAGCCAGGATCTGCATGGGGGAGGCTTCCCAGCTCCCCTAACAATCCCCCTCCCCCAAAAAACCTTCTCTAGGGTGACTAGATGTCCCGATTTTATAGGGACAGTCCCAATTTTGGGGTCTTTTTTTAATATAGGCTCCTATTACCCCCCACCCCCTTTTCACATTTGCTGTCTGGTCACCCTACCCTTCTCCCACCCACATCCAACACCTTCCAGGTTCACTCCCAGGCTCCTTCCCTCTCCCTCAGCTCCTCCGTTACCCCGACTCCCCCGAGCCTTTGCACGGCTTCTGACAGGTGTAGGAAATACAGCTCTGCCGTGTGATTTCAATGAATTACTCAAAGTTCTGTATTAAGACGCCTAGTGAAGAAACGATTTCAAAAAATATTTTTTACCAGACTCTTGTTTTTAATCTGTATTGTTACAGACACACTCGCTGACAGATATTTTGAAATAACCGACCAAAATAATTGAAACTGGCAGGATTAGATTGTGTTATTTTGACAAATAAAATATACCAAATTTTCAAATATTACGTGCACAATTTCTGAATTATTGGCGCAGAATTTTTAAATGTTTGGTGCCCAATTCCCCAGTTATAAGAAGAGCAGGACCCAGGGGAGCCGTGGCAGGAACACGAGGGGTTTGTTCCGGCCCTGGCCCCATTCGCTGGAGCGAGTCTCTCGCCAGAAAATCCCCCGGGTTTGGGCGTCTCCCCGCTGGCCCCGGAGACGCTAGTGACTGTCCTGGGGGGCAGAGGAGCTGGCGGAGCTGGGCTGGAACCGGCGTCGCCGTGGCTGCTGTTAAAGTCTGACCCCGTTTCCTCCCGGGTTGGGGGTTCAGCCGGGGGAGGGGCGATGGCGTCGGGGTCCCTCTCCCCGGCCGTTCTGCTCAGGACATCTCCGCGGAGCGGGGTTCGGACGGCCTGGGGCACCCAGGAGACGGGGGGCGGCAGCCACGGCGGTGAAGCGAATCTCTTTCTTTAAGGCCCCAAAGGGTGGTGGGTGGCACAGCCCATCCCCGCCATATTTTATCCACCAATGAGGCCTCGTTTCCGACACCCCAATTTGGGGTCACGGATTTCTGCTCCCCCACTTCTCCCATGTCCCAGGCCCCTCAAGTTATATCCGGTGGCCAGGTTAGGGGCATGCCTGGGAAATGAGAGAAGCGATCCCATCTCCCCCCGGTGTTATACACACACCCGGCGCGGGTCCAGTGGAGCTGTGGGTTACCCAGGGGGGCTGGTTTGTGGTTCTGTGTTTATTACAAATCTGGAGATTAACAGATTAACCCCATCCTGGTGCTGAGCCCCCCTTGGCTCCCCACATGTGCGGCTGGGCAGCACCAGCTGCAGGGGAGGTATGGGGGGGCTATAAGCACAGCCCGTTCTCCGGGAGGGGGGAATCACTCTGTCACCCCCTGGTGGCCGCTCCCAGCCCTGTCACTCCGGTGACTCACCCCCCAGGTTCACGCTCTGGGGGTGGGGTGAGGGCGCCCCCTGCACCCTGGGGGCTCTGTCTGTGGGGCTCTCGGCCAATGTTCCCTCTATTTTTTGACAGGCCGTGTGCGCAAAAAATTTCTTCTGTGCAAATTGTTGTGCTTTTGTGCAAATTGTTGTGCACGTGGTGTTTCGCCGTGTGCGCGGGGTTTAGGATCTGTGCACGCGCACACGCGCACAGCTTAGAGGGAACAGGGCTCCCGGCTGACCTTGATGGTGGCGTACAGGACGGGCTCGGGGGCTGGGGCCGGGCCCCCCCGCTTGGCCTGCAGCCCCTGGCCGTCCAGCTCGGCGTAGGTGAGTCCCTCGGCGCCGGGGTCAGGCTCCTGGGGCTGGGAGGGGAGAGAGACACTGGGGTGTGTGTTTCTGTGTGTGTGTGTGTGTGCGCACACACCAAGTCCCCCACACACACAGAGCCACACTGCACACACACACGCACACGCACACAGATTTGCACAGACACACAAAGGTGATTGAACTTACACCAATGTAGCACCCCCGCCCCACCCCCCAGTGGGAGCTGATGTACACAACAGCAGAGTGGACCCAGCCCCTCCACCGGGGGCAGCGATGTCACCCCCCCCACACACACACACACACACACACACACACCCTGCTGCACAGCTGCTGTGACACACTCTGTCCTGTCCAGCGGGGGCCTCTGGAGAGCTGCTCTTCCACCCCCAGCCCCGGGGACTCCAGCAACCCCCCCCCCGCCCCCCGCAGACTGCAGCCCACAGAGCCCCACGGGGCAGAGATCAGGGAACCCTCCCCCCCCCCCGCCCCTGGCACCTGCCCCCCATGGAATTCTGCTGACCCTCCGCAAATCTCAGACAAAAGCAAACGTTTGGGGGGGTCGGGGGAAAGTCGGGGGAGTCCGGGGGGGGGTGAGTTTGCGGGGTGCAGGGTCAGGCTCTTATTCTGGGTTCTGGGTCTCCCGCCCCGCTCCGCTCTCTGCCCCGATCGCGGGGGGAGCCCTGTTGCTGATCCCCATTGCTGTAGTGGGGCCCGCGCAGGGCCAGATTGGGGGGCAGGAGGGGGGGCTGGATGGTGCATTGGTGCTCAGGGGGGCTCAGGGAGTTGGGGGCACTTACCAGAACATCCAGCTGCTTCCCTTCGAGGGGGTCTGTGGAATAGAGAGACACACACACACACCCGGTGAGGGGCTGGGTTTAGATCAGGGCCCCGGACTCAGCCTCCCAGACCCCATCTGAGCCCTTCATAGACTGGCCCGCCTGCCCCCCAGCACACCGGGGTGGAGCAGGGTCACCAGCCCCAAGGTGCAGCAGGAGAAACTGAGGCACAGAGCAGGGCATGGGCACCCCCAAGGGTGCACAGCGAGACAGGGCATCCCAAAGTGACACGCAGGCTGCACCTCACATCAGCATGTCCTCCCTCCCCCCCACAGGACGTGGCCCCCACCAGGAGACACCCGCCCCTCCCCTTCCCTTCTCCCCATAGCTGCCCCCTCATGTGTGACTTACAGACTGTGGCTACAGACTCGGACTCCCTATGGAGAAAGAGAGAGAGACAGATAGTAACAGTCGGAACCCAGGAGTCCTGGCTCCCAGCCCCCGCTGTTGTAGACACTAGACCCCATTCCCCTCCCAGAAATGGGACAGAACCCAGGAGTCCTGGCTCCCAGCCGCCCCTGCTCTAACTGCAAGTCCCCACTCCCATCCCAACCCAGAGAGAGAACCCAGGAGTCCTGTGTCCTGGGGCAGGTAGGTCGGGGGTGGGGAGCGGAGCTGGGGTCTCACCTGCCCTGTCTTGGGGCCGGTCCTTTCCCTGCAGAGACACGAAGCAGAATCGTCCATGAATTGATCCGGATCCCCGTGTACCAGCCCTGCCCTACAGCCCTATAGGGCAGCAGGATGGGGGCCCAAGAGGGAGTGTCCCTCCCCAACCTCGCTCTGCCAGGGGAAGCCCAGCCCCCTCCAGCTGCTGAGCCTGGATACCCTAGAGACAGGTCCCTGCCCCCTGCAGCCCAGCGCCCCCTATTGGGGCTGCCCAGGGCCTTTGGGGCCACCCCAGACTGCCAGGGGAGAGCGCCCCCTGCTGGGCCCCTGCCCCACCCCCTGGGTTTCCTTCCCTGTCTCCCATCCAAGCCCTGACCCCTTCCCAGCCCGGTTTAGCAGCGGGTTTAACCCTTCCCTCGCTGGGCGGGGCACTCACTTCCTCGGGTTCTTCTGCAGCAGACGAAGGCCAGGAGGAGGAGGAGGAGGAGGCCGTTGGCGGCGGCGATGATGGGGATGATCAGCTTCAGTTCCGGTCCTCCTGGGAAGCAGCGGGATGTGTGTGTGTGAGAAAGCTGGAGCCCTGGTGTCTGTGGTTAGTTACACAGGGAACCTCTCCTCCCCCAACCGGCAATGGCGGCTCTTCCCCGGGTTGAGCTGGCGTCCCAGAACGGGGAGGATCGGCCCAGCGAGACCCTGAGCGCAGATACAGCCCCTGCCTGGCTCCACGGAAACCGGAACCAAAATCATCACTGACTAGTATTAATTACCAGGAGCCCCTGTCCTGGGCCAGCTCCCCCGTGTGCTCAGAGCTGTACGGACACACGACACAGAGACCGCTCCTGCCCCAGCCAGGTGCCATTCACACCTGGAGTCACTGCGGGGCAGGTCTGGGCACGGCTGTTTCTATTTGGGAGGAGGAACGTCCCTGTGTCTATAGAGCTACAGGGGAGCTTGTCTGGCAAACGGGGCTGAATCAAACCAGGGAGTGCGAATTCCGACAGCTCAGACTCGCTCGGAGATCACCAGCGGTGGCTGGGAACCACACGGGATTCGTCATTTCGTGTCCAGTTTTCATACAGTCCATCTTTCTATCTGTCACCCAACATGCTCCCATCTGTCCACTGCCCTACGTTCCCAAGGACCCATATTCCCACCAACTCATGCTCGTCCATCCCCACTGACCCGTGGCCTGTCGTCCCCATGGATCTATGCATCACCCTGTATATAGAAGAATTGAACCCATCAGTTCTGTCTGCAGGGACCATCCCCCTCCAAACGGCCCGAATGGCCCCGTGGGCGTCTGAGCGGGGAGCCCTGTTCCCTGGGGGATGAATTGTTCCATTTCTCCCGCTCACCTTCTCTCTCCGGCTCCGTCGGGGGGGGATCCGGCTGCTGGGGCCCAGCTGGGTGGGTTCCCTCTGTGGGATTAAAACGAGCGTCGGCTGAGATGGGGGAGGGAAGGAACCAGGCCCGGGGGGAAGGGGCTGAAACGGTGACACTGCTCGCCCCACCACCCGGCGTTTCTTACGGCTTTAATAGTCTGGGTGGGTGGGGAGAGAAACCAACACTGGTGCCGGCTCCGCAGCCCCTGGGCCCTGACACCTCTGAGGAAAAAAACTTTCCCTTTGTCTGTTGTTGTTGTCCGGAGAGAGGAGACACAGAGCAGCAATGCTATAAGAAGCTTTAAGCCAGGTATGGAAAATCACCAGATCATACCTAGAACTACTTATTTCAACCCCAAATATGTAAGCAAATTAGGGAATGTCTAGGAAGATGCAATTAGGGTTAGTTCTTTTATTTCTTATTGGCTTGTTGACTCCTCTGTGCTAACCCCCAAATGCTTTTGTTTTGCTTGTAACCTTTAAGCTGGACCTCAAGAAAACCATTCTTGATGCTTAATTATTATATTTTCTCTTTTTAAATCTAGCAATAGCCTATGTTCCAGATGTATTTTTAGGGGGATGAGGTGGACGAGGCTTTCTTCCAGCAACTAACAGAAGTTACTAGATCACAGGCCCTGGTTCTCATGGGTGACTTTAATCACCCCGATATCTGCTGGGAGAGCAATACAGCGGTGCACAGACAATCCAGGAAGTTTTTGGAAAGTGTAGGGGACAATTTCCTGGTGCAAGTGCTGGAGGAACCAACTAGGGGAAAAGCTCTTCTTGACCTGCTGCTCACAAACAGGGAAGAAATAGTAGAGGAAGCAATAGTGGATGGGAACCTGGGAGGCAGTGACCATGAGATGGTCGAGTTCAGGATCCTGACACAAGGAAGAAAGGAGAGCAGTAGAACAGAGACCCTGGACTTCAGAAAAGCAGACTTTGACTCCCTCAGGGAACTGATAGGCAAGGTCCCCTGGGAGAATAACATGAGGGGGAAAGGAGTCGAGGAAAGCTGGCTGTATTTTAAAGAAACCTTATTGAGGTTGCAGGAACAAACCATCCCGATGTGTAGGAAGAAAAGTAAATATGGCAGGCGACCAGCTTGGCTTAACAGTGAAATCCTTAATAAGAAAGAAAAACTTGTAGCACCTTAAAGACTAACAAATTTATTTCAGCATAAGCTTTCGTGAAATCCTTGCTCGTCTTAAACACAAAAAAGCAGCTTACAAGAAGTTGAAGATTGGACAAATGACCAGGGAGGAGTATAAAAATATTGCTCAGACATGCAGGAGTGAAATTAGGAAGGCCAAATCACACTGGGAGTTGCAGCTAGCCGGAGATGTCGGGAGTTACAAGAAGGGTTTCTTCAGGTATGTGAGCAACAAGAAGAAAGTCAAGGAAAGTGTGGGCCCCTTACTGAATGAGGGAGGGAACCTAGTGACAGAGGATGTGGAGAAAGCTAGTGTACTCAATGCTTTTTTTGCCTCTGTCTTCACAGACAAGGTCAGCTCCCAGGCGGCTGCACTCCGCAGCACGGTATGGGGAGGAGGTGACCAGCCCTCTGTGGAGAAAGAAGTAGTTCGGGACTATTTAGAAAAGCTGGACGAGCACAAGTCCATGGGGCCGGATGCACTGCATC
Organism: Chelydra serpentina; assembly: GCA_037349315.1. Taxonomy (NCBI): domain Eukaryota; kingdom Metazoa; phylum Chordata; order Testudines; family Chelydridae; genus Chelydra; species Chelydra serpentina. The sequence goes on along the minus strand of JBAIAC010000510.1, from coordinate 59,990 downwards.
CGAGGGTGCTAAAGGAGTTGGCCAATGAGATTGCAGAGCCATTGGCCATTATCTTTGACAAATCATGGCAATCGGGGGAGGTCCTGGATGACTGGAAAAAAGCTAATGTAGTGCCCATCTTTAAAAAAGGGAAGAAGGAAGATACAGGGAACTACAGGCCAGTCAGTCTCACCTCAGTCCCTAGAAAAATCATGGAACAGGTCCTCAAGGAATCAATTCTGAACCACTTAAAGGAGGGAAAAGTGATCAGGAACAGTCAGCATGGATTCACCAAGGGCAAGTCATGCCTGACTAACCTAATTGCCTTCTATGATGAGATAACTGGCTCTGTGGATGAGGGGAAAGCAGTGGATGTGCTATTTCTTGACTTTAGCAAAGCTTTTGATACAGTCTCGCACAGTGTTCTTGCCAGCAAGTTAAAGAAGTATGGGCTGGATGAATGGACGGTAAGGTGGATAGAAAACTGGCTGGATGGTCGGGCTCAACGGGTAGTGATCAATGGCTCCATGTCTAGTTGGCAGCCGGTATCAAGTGGAGCGCCCCAAGGGTCGGTGCTGGGGCCAGTTTTGTTCAATATCTTCATCAACGACCTGGAGGATGGTGTGGACGGCACCCTTAGCAAGTTTGCAGATGACACTAAACTGGGAGGAGTGGTTGATACGCTGGAGGGTAGGGACAGGATACAGAGGGACCTGGACAAATTAGAGGATTGGGCCAAAAGAAATCTGATGAGGTTCAACAAGGACAAGTGCAGAGTCCTGCACTTAGGACGGAAGAATCCCATGCACTGCTACAGACTAGGGACCGAATGGCTGGGCAGCAGTTCTGCAGAAAAGGACCTAGGGGTTACGGTGGACGAAAAGCTGAATATGAGTCAACAGTGTGCCCTTGTTGCCAAGAAGGCTAACGGCATTTTGGGCTGTATAAGTAGGGGCATTTCCAGCAGATCGAGGGACGTGATTATTCCCCTCTATTCAGCACTGGTGAGGCCTCATTTGGAGTACTGTGTCCAGTTTTGGGCCCCACACTACAAGAAGGATGTGGATAAATTGGAAAGAGTCCAGCGGAGGGCAACAAAAATGATTAGGGGACTGGAGCACATGACTTATGAGGAGAGGCTGAGGGAACTGGGATTGTTTAGCCTGCAGAAGAGAAGAGTGAGGGGGGATTTGATAGCTGCTTTCAACTACCTGAAAGGGGGTTCCAAAGAGGATGGATCTAGACTGTTCTCAGTGGTAGAAGATGACAGAACAAGGAGCAATGGTCTCAAGTTGAAGAGGGGGAGGTTTAGGTTGGACATTAGGAAAAACTTTTTCACTAGTAGGGTGGTGAAGCACTGGAATGGGTTACCTAGGGAGGTGGTGGAATCTCCTTCCTTAGAGGTTTTTAAGGTCAGGCTTGACAAAGCCCTGGCTGGGATGATCCAGTTGGGGTTGGTCCTGCTTTGAGCAGGGGGATGGACTAGAACCTCCTGAGGTCCCTTCCAACCCTGAGATTCTATGATTCTATGATTCTTTTTGTTTTTAATAAAGTTTACCTTTTTGAAGAACAGGATTTGATTTTGGGTTCTAAGAGGTTTGTGCACATGTTTAATTACCTGGTGGCATCAGCTGATTTCCTGTTTTTCTTCTCAGCTCTTCCCTGGCGGGGCCTGAGGGTACCCCACAGGAAGGAATTCCCAAGTGCTCCTTCCTGGGTTCTCAAAAGGGGTGGGGGGTTTGCACTTGGGTGGTGGCAGCATCTACCCATCCAAGGTCAGAGAGAAGCTGTGACATTGGGAGTTTAATACCAGCCTGGAGGGGCCAGTATTAATTTTTAGAATCCTGGCGGGCCCCCACCTTCTGCACTCGAAGTCACTGTCCCTGAGAACAGCCTCCGTCCCTCCCCCAGAGCAACCACTGGAGGAAACTGCCCCATAATCTGACTCAATAGATTCCCCCCGGCCCCAGTACCTGGCCCCGCGCTGTCCGGTCGGGTGGGAGCTGGCGCCGCTCCAGGCTGGGTCGGGTCGGTTCCTCCTGCGGGAATAGAACCAGCATCCGTCAGGGCGGCGGGAGGGGCTGAAACAGTTACTGAGCAATCGCCCCACCCCCATCCCACAACTCAGCATTGATCCCAAGGGTCATTCTGGGTGTGGGGAGGGAGATTTTTGTGGTTGGGGCGAGTCCGGGCTGGGCAGCCGCTGAGCCCTGTCACAGAGTGTGGGGGAGTCCGGCCCTGCACCCCTCTTCCTGGGATTCAATGTGACGCTCAGCCAGCCAGTAGAACAGAAGGTTTATTAGCGATGCCAGGAACACAGTCCAACCAGAGCTTGTCAGTCGGGCCCTTCCAGGGGCAGGGAGCTTAGACCCCAGCCCGGGGCTCCCTGCATTTCACCACCCAGATCCAAACTGAAACCAACCGGACAAACCCTCCAGCCAGCTCTTCCCCTCCCCCGGGGCCCCTCCTCTCGCCTTTGTCCATTCTCCCAGGCAAAGGTGTCACCTCCCAACCCCCCATCCTGGCTCATGTTACAGCCCCAGGTAAAAGTATAGGATAGCAGTGTTGCGACAGATTAACTCCAAAAGCAGACTTCAAAGAGAAACTATTGAACTCAAATTGATATGCAAACTAGATTGCGTTGCCTCCGGATTAAATTAAATCGTGATTTGGAATGGCTCGGCCATTATGTTAATTGAATCTATTTCCCTTAAGTTAACGATCCTCATTCACACCTGTGTGACCATCTTGTTTATCACTTCAAAAGCTTTTTCTTCCCCTGCTGTCATGTTTCCTCTCAACTAATTAGCCTCTTAAGATTGGTCTATACACCTGGACCTTATGTTTCTCTGACTGTATAAATATCTGTCTGAAGTATAATTTCATTCCATGCATCCGATGAAGTGGGTACTAACCCACGAAAGCTTATGCTGAAATAAATTTGTTAGTCTCTAAGGTGCTACAAGTTTTTCTTTCTTATTTTCATTCAGCCCCAGGTAAAGTCTCCCATTCCCAATGCAGCAGTTCCCAGGGAACCTCCCCCGCAAACCTCCCAGGTCAAATCCATCTCGCTCCCTACTCCGTCACAGGCCCCGACTCCTCTGTTCATCCCCAGAGTGGGGGCAGCCCAGGGGAGCATCCCCTGGCAAAAGCCCCCCTGCTCTGCAGCTCCCCCTGGGGCAGGGATCCCCCCTCCCTCAGCCCTGAATCTCCAGTGGCTGCTACCCAGCCAGATGTCCTCGCCTCTGGGCCCAGGGCTCAGGGCAGAGCCCGGCTCCAAGCATCCCACTGGGGCAGAGCCCCCTTGAGAGTCCAGCTGGGTTTGGGACTGAAAGCAGGGACGCCGAGCCGGGCCCCTCACCTGCTACCACCAGCTGCACGGGGTCGCTGGGCAGCGAGGAGACGAAGGGCTCTGATCGGGGCCGGTAGCTGCAGCTGTAGCTCCCTCCGTGCTGCCGGCCCACGGTGGGGATGCGGAACTCGGCCCTGGCCCCAGCAGGGTCCATGTGTCGCTGGGGGTTCAGGTCTCCGGCCTTGTGCAGGAAGAACGTCACGTCCCGGCGCTGCTCCTGACACCGGATGGTGACGTCTGCCCCTGAGGCGGTGCCCGAAGCGAGGCTCAGAGAGATGGAGGGTCTGGGTAAGCTGGGATCTGTGCGCAGGAGACAGGCTGTGAGAGCCAGACCTGGGCACTCACCCAGCCCCGGCCTCCCCAGCCGGCCCCAGCCATGGGCAGATCCAGGGGCCCCCGGGCAGAGATTCTCTCCCAGATCCCAGAGTTTCCCCCACCCACAATCCCGGCCCTGCGAGCTCCCAGCCCCACAGACACTGAGCCGCGGCTCCCTAGTGCTTGGGATCCTCATCTGCCCGTGTGTGGCCCCTGCCTCGTTCCCTGCGTCCGGCCTGCCCTGAACCCAGAGCAACGGGCTGTTCTCTGGGGCAGCGCCCGGACACAGAGCAGCAGCTGAGCTGACCCCGAGCAAGGCAGGGGCGATGCTGCGGGCGGAGGGCAGCACCGGGCGGCGTCGGCGGGTGCAGCGCAGTCTCCGGTGGCTGACGGCGCTTGCCCACAATTGGTGGGTTTAGGCTGCAGTCTGGGGAGCTCCTGGATTCCCCGCAGCCGCTGAGCTCTCACGTAGCAGCGCTTTCCCCCCGGCCGCGCTGGGCTAGGAGACGCCATCCCATCCTGGCGGCAGTGACCTGCCCTCGGGTCACACACCGGCCTCTTGGCCGGAGCGCGCTGGGACACAGCTGGGCAGGAAGCCATCGGCCCTTCGCAGACTCCACCCGGCCCAGACGCTGCAGCGCGGCTCCTCCCCAGCACAGGCTGCCGCGAGGGCACCACGCCCGGCCCCCGCTCCCTGCACCGGCTTCCCGCAGACGGAGTCAAGGCCCAGGTCTGTGTCCTGATCTCCGCGGTGGCCCGAGGGCTGAGCCCAGCGTATCCACGGCTCCGTGTGCGGGGGGGTGGGAGTGCAGGGTGCGGGCCCGGGCCGGCCGCTCCAGGACAAGCCGCCCAGGGCGCCGGGTGCACACGCGAGCGGCTAGTCCTGCCCGGCCACGGCTCCATTGCCATTTTCAGCTCCATCCGAGCTAGCCCGGGTGCCGCCCGCCGGCCCCCAGCTGCAGGGCAGACACCCGACAACAGCCCACAGCTCTGGGGTGACCCCGGGGTGACGGCTCCCTGCCTCCGGCCTGGCCACAATCAGGGTCACGCTCGTCTGGGCAGGGACAGAACTTCCTCCGGGGCCGGGCCCAGGCTGCAGAACGAGCTCCCCCGGCAGCCATGGGCCCCCCAAACCTCCCCACCTCCGGCTCCAAGGCCAGACGCCCTCCCCCGGCCGGCCTGCTCCGTGATCGACCCGGGGCAGCCATTGACCCCCCAAACCGCCCCAGACCAGAACCTCCACGCCCCCTGTGGATCTAACTGGGTGTGGGGCTGGGAGCCGAGGCGCCGGGCTGGGCCCCTCACCTGCTACAATGATCTGCACAGGGTCACTGGGCTCCGAGTAGGCAGCTGGTCCTGTTCTGTTGCTATAACGACAGGTGTAGCTGCCCCCGTGTTCCCGTCTGGCGCTGGGGATGGGAAATTCAGCCTCAGAGCCAGCAGGGTCCGTGTAAGTCAGATAGTTCCCGACTCCAGCCTTGTAGAGGAGGATCCTCATGCCCAGGCGCTGATGCCGACACCGGATGGTGACGTTTCCCCCCACGGGGATCACCCCAGTGGGGCTGACGGAGATGGAGGGTTTGGGGTAGGACCCCTCTGGATTCACAAACAAACAGGCAGTAAGTGGGGGTGACACAAACCGCGTCCGTCTGATTCAATCCTCTGCCCATCTGTCGCTCCAGCGTTTTACCCGCCGCCCGTCCCTGGGGTGCAGGCCCGGCCCCGCGGATCACAGCCGGGGACAGACACAGGAGGGGGAAGGAGATTTCCAGTCTCAGATTCCTTCAGTTCTCCAGGGTCAATTCAGCCCTGTCCCCGCTGCAGTCAGGGGTGACTCCGGATTGAACCCAGGGGCTGAGATCAGAATCACCCTCCTCCTGTTCTTCTAACATTGTAGAGAGCTGCAGGTCTGCTGGAGTTGGGCTGAACATGGATTTTGCTTTAAAATATTCTAAACCCACCTTGACTCCCATTGTCTGGCAATGTGCTGTGTGCACGGGAGGGCGGGGTGGGGTTCGTGGGACAAATCTGAGTCCTTTGAGCAAAGGCCTCCGAGAAACACGTCTGCAAAATCCCCCGGTTGTTCTAACATTTTCCTGCCCACCCCTGGGGCTCAAACTCCGGCTCTGCTCCGGCCCAAACCGCTCTCAGCCGCTGGGGATTTAGCTCCGCTCTGCACGGTGCCGGGGCCCCTTTGGGGACGGGATATTTCCAAAGCCGTTCAGGGGACGTTCCCAACGCCGGGTCGGGCTGAGCCTGACCCACGAGCAAAGCAGTGACACGCGGGTGCAGCAAGCCGAGGGCTGAGACACAACGGTGCCTTGCTCCAGTCCCTCTGCGTCTCCACTTCTTACAGCCCTGCTCTGACCGACCCGTTCCCCGGGGCTACTGCCAGCTCCCCGGGCACCGTTCGGGGGCGCTGCGGGGTGGCGGGTGCCTTCACTCTGAATTTCCTGGGGGCAGAGCTTCGAGTGCAGGTGAATTCACCCTGTGTGGTGCCCATCCCTGTAATGAGTGGGGCGAGGTCTCAGTCCCCACCTCTGGGTGTGGGAGGGGGCAGGGGTCTGACAGGATCTTCGCTTTGGGGGATCTGCACCCCCCACCCGCCACCTACGTCCCTCGTCCTTTATGTGGAAATTCCCCCAGCTGCCCCATTCCCCACAGATACTCACCTCCCGACACCCCGCTCTGCCCGGCCAGCCAGCAGCCTGGAAAGGAGACGGGTCGTTAGGGACCAGATCCCAGAGCAACTGGATCCTACAGGCCAGGCTCAGATCCTCCCCCCAGACATGGGCACACGCCCTGGTCTCAGATTCCCCCTTATAGGCAGACGATACTCACCGAGGAGGAGGACGGTGAGAGCAGACGCCATGACGGGGCAGTGGGGGCCCCTCAGCGCTGCCACCAACGCCCCAGGGCTGAGCTCCACTGAGCCTGAGGCCCGAGTGCGAGCGGAAGAGGAACTGCTCCGGGGGGCTGCAGCCCCAGGAAGCCCGTGATGCGCTCGGTCCCCTTCTTCTCATTCGATGGTTTCTCTGCAATCTCCAGCGCAAATCTACCGCGGTCAGAGCAAAGCCAGCTACCTGCAAGGTCCAGCAAACCACATCCCCTCCTGCAGCTGCCTGGTCCCTCCCCCCGATCCCCCACCCCCAGATCACCTCCCAGCCCCACATGGGAGCTGCCCAGTCCGGGGACCAGCTGGGAACAGGACAATCTCCGGAGATGTCAAGAGGTGCCCAGGCTGCCCTGACCTTTTCCAACAGGCCTGTCTAGCCTCCCTGGAGCAGCAGCTCAGAGCAGAGGAAGGATCACCCCCACCACACACACACACACACACAGTGCCCCGCAGGGAACGGGGCAGAGATTCCTTCCTGACCCGGCTGGGCCCAGCGCCCGCCCTGGAGCATGAGAATGGAGGGGGCCTGGCCAACCTCCTTCTCAGCTAGTGTCGCTGCAGAATCTATTCTTAGCGCAGTGGTGTGAGACAGAGACGGGACAGAGGGTTGGAGGGTTGTGGTTTCCGGCCCCTGTAATCGGACGGATACATTTAGATCCTGAGTTGCTAAAGGAGCAGCCGAAAGATCCGTCGAAAGGGGAAGTGTGCCCAGAGCCGGCGCTCGCTTGCTGATTCTGCTACTCCCTGGGAAACTCAGCGTCAACCTGATTCCCCAGCAGCGACCCTGTAATTTAATCCAGCTCTGGGACAGGTGTGGTGTCTAGTGGTTAGAGCAAGAGGACCCCCACCAACCCCTTCCCAGAGCAATCCCATCTCCCCCAGGTGTGACGCACGCTGCTGATATGGGGACAGGGGGCGCTGTGTGCTACTCGGGGTGGGGGGAGGGCTGGTTTATGGATCTGTGTTTATTACAAACCTGGAGGTTAACAGGATGCAAAATAACATCAAAGCTGCCTCGATGCGTCCCCTCCCCCTCCCGGCGCTGAGTCCTACTAGCCCCCCACATGTGGGTCTGGGTGGGGCAGGGGGACAGCAGCTCGGGGCTGTAGCAGGGGGAGGGCAGCATCCCCCCTAAATCTTCCCTAGAAGCACAGTTCTTGGGACTGGTGCTGCATTGGGTTGTGTCTGTTGGCGCCTGGGGACACTTGCCAGGGTCTTTCTCTTTTCCACAGGTCGCTGGCTGGGAAGATCCGATGGAGAAGTGAAGGCGGGGGGGGGGACACAAAAGCCCCAGGCCTGGGGTGGGAGAATGGGGGGCCCACAGAGGGAGACCCTGAACTAGAGGGGGAGGGGAGGGTGAATACATTGACTTTTCAAAGCATACTCTATGACTCTTCGTTTTTGACTATACTTTTGTATCGTTGCATGAAAAGGTTTCAGTGATGCGGCCCTCGGGCCAATGTACGCGTTCTCACGGGGCCCTGGCGGTGATTTGGCTTTGTGATCCCTGCCCTAGGACGTGTAGGATTCACCCGACCCCCATAATATTGGGCAGAAGTGCTGCAGTCCCGACCTCTGCCCACCAGGGGCCGCTGTGGCGCCAGAGCTGCCAGCAGCCATGGGCACAGCCCGCTGTTCCGGCGCCACAGCGGCCCCTGGTGGGCAAAAGGCGGAACTGCAGCACTTCTGGGGCACAGTGTATTTTCTGGGGGGGGCGGGGGGGGGAATTCTCTGCCTGCCCCCGTGCTGCAGAATTCCCCCAGGAGCAGGGCCGGTGCTATCACTAGGTGACCCTAGGTGGTAACCTAGGGAAGCAGGATTTGGGGGGCAGGGGGGTGGCTGGCTGGGGGGGCGGCGTTAGCCCCCCCCAAACCCCAGTGGGATTGGCTGGCAAAGGATCTGAGTCCTCGCTCCCACTCCCTTTACCCAGAGGCTGCCTGACCTCGAGTCCTCCCCTTCCTCCCTCCCATGCGGCAGAGTCCTCGTCACCCCGGCAAGGCTGGGCCCCGGATCCCTGGGGGCTCGACCCCCAGTCTTGTCGTGGTCACTTAGAACAGGGGCAAGGGCGTCCCCACTCTGGGGCACTCGCTTTGCACCGGAGGCTTCCCTGACCTACTGATCATTACACAGAGTTCAGAGCACGGACAATTTATTAAACAGCAACTCATAAAAAATAAGTAAAAATGGGAAGGTTAAAGGAAACAAGTCACCCACCCTGTGGGCACGGGCACACCACGAACAGCGTCTCTGCCAGGGAAAGGAAGTTCACAGTCTGTTTCTCACAGGTCCCAGGTCTCTTTCCCAGGCCCTGGCCGCGCCGCGGTGATACCACAGTGTGACAATCTGTACCTCAAAGTAACACCCTGGAGTAGGGTGACCAGATAGCAAGTGTGAAAAATCGGGACAGGGGGTGGGAGGTAATAGGACCCAATGTAAGAAAAAGCTCCAAAAATCAGGACTGTCCTTATAAAATCGGAACAACTGGTCACCCTACCCTGGAGCCCCTGTACTCACCAGGGTCGTCTCTCCTCAGCCCATTGTCCTCCCACTGTCCAGAACCGGACTGCTGAGCTGGGCCTCCCGGTCACCAGTCACTTCCCCGGTTCTTGTCACACACACAGCAGCAAAAGACCAGACGTCGGAAGCGCAGACAATACGATGGTTATTGGGGTTCGTTTCCAAGCAAGCATATTCCGAAGCCTTTCACACCAGTCGGGCTTATCTCTATCCACTGATAGAGTCTGTTCCCCAGTGTCCCCTTCCCGGCCCCGACGCCGCAAAACCCTTACCCCGCGTCCCCCTTCCCGGCCCCGACGCCGCAAAACCTTTACCCCGCGTCCCCCTTCCCGGCCCCGATGCCGCAAAACCTTTACCCCGCGTCCCCCTTCCCGGCCCCGACGCCGCAAAACATTTACCCCGCGTCCCCCTTCCCGGCCCCGACGCCGCAAAACCTTTACCCCGCGTCCCCCTTCCCGGCCCCGACGCCGCAAAACCTTTACCCCGCGTCCCCCTTCCCGGCCCCGACGCCGCGAAACCTTTACCCCGCGTCCCCCTTCCCGGCCCCGACGCCGCGAAACCTTTACCCCGCGTCCCCCTTCCCGGCCCCGACGCCGCGAAACCTTTACCCCGCGCCCCCCTTCCCGGCCCCGACGCCGCAAAACCTTTACCCCGCGTCCCCCTTCCCGGCTCCGACGCCGCGAAACCTTTACCCCGCGTCCCCCTTCCCGGCCCCGACGCCGCAAAACCTTTACCCCGCGTCCCCCTTCCCGGCTCCGACGCCACAAAACCTTTACCCCGCGTCCCCCTTCCCGGCTCCGACGCCGCGAAACCTTTACCCCGCGTCCCCCTTCCCGGCCCCGACGCCGCGAAACCTTTACCCCGCGTCCCCCTTCCCGGCCCCGACGCCGCGAAACCTTTACCCCGCGTCCCCCTTCCCGGCCCCGACGCCGCGGATCCTTGCCTGTGTCCCTGTTCCCTATATTCTGTCCCCGTTCCCCCTGCCTCCCCGTTAGCAAACATGATTCCAGTTTCCCTTCCCCTTCTGTTTGACCCCAGTTTATATAGTGATATTTTCGGCTGAACCCTAACCAATCATTTCACTGAAATGTAACCAATCCTAACACAATTCTCTAACCAATTATATCCCACTACCCTCATTCGCGTACACCTAGCAAAATGAATTATGCAGCAGGCAGAAACCATCAGAGAACCAGACAGGTTAACAATAGAAAAGTGGGGCCATAAAGATAAAACCTACAGAAATGAGGGTTTCACAACCACTGAGAAGCGATCCCTTGCCAGACAGGCTGCTGCCAAACTAAGTTTTCTTTAACCGTCTTTCTCTGGAGGGGATGGGCACTATCAGGACAGGAGCGTTTTCCTAACAGCCCAACAGCACCTTATTTCAGTGTGACGGGTTTGGGATGTGAGGATGTGACCGTTCACTTCCCAGCTCATGGCTGCCCCCGCTGCTTAGCCAAAGCCTCAGCCTAAGAGCCAGGCCTCAGTCTGTCGCAGTGAGAAAAGGCCCAGACACAGGACTGTGATTTTGATTCTTTGTTTTTATACCCCTGTAACTAGCTAAGCGATAAAAATACCCCCAAGTTCTTACAGTTACAGGCCTGTACAGGCAGGCCCGCGTATCTCTATCCTAACAGTATCCATTCTCCAGGCCGTTCATGAGTCCCCTGTAACAACAACCCCCTCTCCCACCACCTCGTTAAACCCGTAACACCCAGGGAAACTGAGTCCCACCCCCTCTGCATGCAAACCATGAAAACAACAAGAAACCCCCCTGCTCATCACACTGCCACCAATACCCCAGGGCTGAGCTCCGCCCAGCCTGAGGCCCGAGTGCGAGCGGAATGAGGAACTGCGCCGGGGGCTGCAGCCCCAGGAAGCCTGTGATGCGCTCGGCCCCTTTCTTCCCACCCCTGCAATCTCCAGCCCAAATCTACCACGCTCAGAGCAAAGCCAGATCCCTGACCACATCCCCTCCTGCAGCATCCTGGTCCTCCCCCCACCCCCCTGCCTGCATCACCTCCCAGCCCCACATGGGACCCGCCCAGTCCAGGGACCAGCTGGGAACGGGGCAATCTCAGGAGGCTTTGAGAGATGCCCAGGCTGCCCTGACCTTTCCCAACAGGCTCATCTAGCCTCCCTGGAGCAGCAGCTCAGAGCAGAGGAGGTCATTCCCCCCCCCCCCCCCCCCATTCACACACACACACACACACACACACAGTGCCTCCCACAGAGCAACCCTCTCCCATGGAGCGGGGCAGAGATTCCTTCCTGACCTGGCTGGGTCCATCGCCAGCCCTGGAGCATGAGGGTGGAGGGGCCTGGCCAAGCTCCTTCCCAGGTAGTGTCGATATAGATGCTGTTCGTAGTCAAGTACTGTGAGACAGAGGCGGGACAGAGGGATGAGGGATTGTGGTTTCCGGCCCCCATACTGGGATGGGGGAGGGATAAATTTAGATCCTAAGTTGCTAAAGCAGCTGCTGAAAAATCCACGAAAAGGGGAAGTGTGTCTAGAGCCGTCGCTCTCTTGCTGTTTCTCCTACTACCTGTGAAACTCTGCATAAAGCTGATGCCCTGGCTGCTACCCTGTAATATACCCCGCCTCTGGGAGGGGAGTGGGGTCTAGTGGTTAGAGCGGGAGGGGCCCGCCCTGCCCCACCCCAGAGCAATCCCATCTCTCCCAGGTGTGACACACTCCTGGCGTGGGGACAGGGGGGCTGGGGCTGCCCAGGGGGGCTGGTTTGTGCTTCTGTGTTTACTATAAATCTGGAAGTTAACAAGATGTGCAAAATAACATCAAAGCTGCCTCGACACGTCCCCTCCCCCTCCCGGTGCTGAGCCCCCCCTCTCCCTCCCAACCCCCACATGTGGGTCTGGGCAGGGCAGGGGGACAGCAGCTCGACGGGACGGGGCTGTAGCGGGGGGAGGGCAGCATCCCCCCTAAATCTTCCCTAGAAGCAAAGTTCTCGGGGCGGGTGCTGCAGGGGGGTGAGTCTGTCGCCCCCTGGGGGCCGGCGCCCCATGGCTGCGGGGGGCTCTCACTGCGGGGCCCCCGGCTCACGTAGATCGCTGTGTAGACGCTGGGCTGGGCGGGCTTGGGGGCAGCGTCCGGCCCCCCCCCAACCCCTCCCCAACACACTTGGCCTACAGCGCCTGGCCGTCCAGCTCGGTATAGGTGAGTCCCTCGGCGCCGGGGTCGGGCTTCTGGGGAAGGGAGGGGAGAGAGTCACAGGTGTGTGTGTGTGTGAATCCACCAACACCCCAACACACACAGAGCACAGGGTGTACACACACACACACACACACACACACACACCTGGCGATCCCATAAGCCCACCCCCCTCCCAGCTGCCCGACCACCATCCCAAACCACTGAGTGTGCCAGGAATGGCTGCGCGGGGGGGGGGGGGGCTGTGAGGGGGCTGCTGGGGCCCATGTGGGTCAGGGTTGGGGGTCAGGCCCCATGGGGGAACAGGGGACACTTACCAGGGTCTGCGGCTCTTTTCCTTCGTCAATGGAGGTGTCTGGGGAACAGAGACACCCGCTGAGCTGCACCCCCGGCCGGCCCAGAGCAGAACCCCACACCCAGCTCCGACCCCCACAGCCAGCCAGGGGGCTCAGAGCCCGGCACAGCCACCCCTCCCCCGCCCCAGCATGGGCCAGGCTCATTAGCCCCGTGATACAGGGAGAAAACGGAGGCGCAGAGACAGCCGCAGAGTTTAGGAGGTTACAGCAGGGCGGGAGGGGGCTGGGAGTCAGGACTCCTGGGTTCTCTCCCCGGCTCTGGGAGGGGAGTGGGGTCTAGTGGTTAGAGCAGGGGGCTGGGAGCCAGGAGCGGATGGGGATTCCCCACAGGTCACTGGCTGGGAAGGTTTGATGGAGACGTGAAGGCGGGACACACTCGCTGACAGACGTTTTGAAAAAAATGACCAAGATAATTGAAACTGGCAGAATTAGATTCTGTTATTTTGACAAATAAAATATGCAGAATGTTGCAGTATTTTTAATGTTTTGGCGCAGAATCCCCCCAGGAGAAGGAATCGACAGGGAACCTGTGGGCTGGATTCTGGTCTCAGCCCCCCCCCGGGGTCAATCCGGAGTCACCCCTGAGCGCTGTGGGGGCAGGGCTGGGTTCTGATCTCAGTTCCCCTGGGGGGTCAATCTAGAGTCGCTCTTCACTGCAACGGGTGCAGCGCCGAGTTCTGGTCTCAGTCCCCCATGGTCAATACAAGGAGGCTGAGCTGAGTTTTGAAGGGAAAGTTCTGGGGTCAGCTCTGCTTGTCCTCTCCCCATCCCCCCTCCGTAACACTAAAGTTTCCCCAGGCCCACAGATGCTCACTTCCCGACACCCCGCTCCGCCCGACGGCCTGGAAAGGAGATGGCTCTTTAGGGGCCAGATCCCAGAGCAACTGGATCCTACACCCTGGTATCAGACACACGCCCTGGTCTCATATCCCCCTATCCCCAATGGACACATGCCCTGGTCTCACATTCCCCCGCCCCACATAGACACACACCCAGGTCTCAGATCCCCCCCAAGGGCACACACCCCAGCTGTCTCCGATACTCACCGAGGAGGAGGACGGTGAGAGCAGACGCCATGATGGGGCAGTGAGGGGCCCCTCGGCGCTGCCACCAACACCCCAGTGCCCACCTCTGCTAAGCCCCAAATAAGAACCTCAGCTGGTGGCTCCAGCTACAGGAACCTGATGATGTCTTGTCCCTTCCTGTGTCCATCACACCTGTCTCTAGTCTGCAGGTGAAATCTAGTGCAGCCAAAACAGCAGAGGTCCCTGCAAGACCCAGGAAACCCTGGGCCCATCAGCCTGGCCAAGCATCATGCAGCTCACAGTTTGTTGTGTCTCTGTGGCGAGGGAGGACAGGTCACCCTCAATGTACCCAGCAGCCTGGGGAAAGGTGCACCAGGCTGGAAGCCAGGAGGCCACTGGGTCTGATCTTCAATCTTTGACTGACCACTGTTTCCAGGCAGATTCCCCCACCCCTGCTTTATTGGATTCTGGGTTCAAACGTGGCTGGCGACCCATGAAGGTAAAATTAGTATGTGATCATGAAATTAAAGGATGGCATCGTAATGCATGTGCACAAGGGGGCAGAGTTAAGGGTGTTCGGGAAACCTTAACTGTGGTTCGGGAGGGTTTGACTCTGCAGCCTTCCTGCTCAGCCTGCAAACCTGCCAGGAGCCGTGGCACCGTGTGAGGAGCAGGGGCGACGGGCAATGTTCCCTCTAATTTTTGACAGGTCGTGTGTGCAAAAACATTTCTTCTGTGCAAATGTTTGTGCGCACGGTGTTTCGCCGTGTGCGCAGGGTTTAGGATCTGTGTGTGCGCGCACACGCGCACAGCTTAGAGGGAACAGTGGCGATGGGAAACACCTGGGTTTGCTGCTTCTTGCACCATAATTGAGAGGTGAGGGCGGCTTTACACTGTAACGCCTGGTTCTAAGGGGCTTTTCTCAGCGTGTGAATTAAATCAGCCAGGTTCAAAAGAAAATCAGAGAAAGAGAAATTCCATCCCGAGCCCCCAGTGGGTCTGTGATGTGTTGCTCCTCCCCCCCACCCCCACCCAGGGTGCCATGTGATGTACTGAGGTACCACTGAGCCCGCCTGTTCCACCCACCTGGGCTCCCTTACACTGTCCCACTGAGCCAGGCCCTCAAGCCGTCCCCAGCACACACAGGGAGGGACACACCCAGCCGCAGAAAGACACAGACCCTGAAAACAGCTGAAGTCCTCAGCTCGGGAGTTGCCCAGCACTCAAGTGCTCCCCGCCTCTGGAGTGTGACCCCCAAACTTGTCCTGTCTGGTGCTGCGCAGAGAACTGTACAGCGTAAGCGCGGGAAATTCGCTCCCTCCCGCAGTGGGGGGGACGATCTGCACAGGTTTTTGCCCCCCAGTTAGGAATTCCACTAACTGATTTTAGAGAAAACAAACACACGTTTATTAGCTACAAAAGACAGATTGTAAGTGATTACAAGGGGCAGCCAACAGATCAAAGCAGATCACCCAGCAAATAAAGCCAAACCGCAATATAAGCTTAGATACTAAAGAAACTGGTTACAAGCAGGAATTTCTCACCCTAAATGTTGTTTTTAGCAGATTGCAGAATTTCTTGAAGGCAAACTGCTCTTGCTTGCAGCTTAAAACTCCAGGGATTCCTCCCACAGGCCAAACACCTTTTCCAGCCTGGGCTCAGTCCTTCTCTGCCCCCCTCCCTCCTTTGTCTTTGTTTCTCAGATGTTCTCAGCAGACAACCTGGGCAGGAATTCAGTGAAGAATGAACTCTGATGATCTCACGTCCCAGCCTTAAATAGGTTTAACATATGGCGGGAACCCTTTGTTTTCCAGTGTGATTGCCCCCCACCTCAGTGGAAAAATACTGGTATTCCATCATGGAGTCCAGTACCAGGTGAATTCATCATATGACCCTGCAGGGTCAAAGCAGCCATGAGTCAGAGGTTGTTTGTAGCACCCCAGGAAACTTCTCAGGAAGGCCGGAAGGACCTATTGTTCTCCCTAATGGTCCATTGACTGGTCCCCAGACAGGCTGGTTGCATTCTGTCTGGTGGGTGTTCCCCAGGTCCTGCCCTTCGGCTCTGACCTTCTGTGGGGAGCCTGTCTGCCCTCAAACTCCTGCCCCCCCCCTTGACCCCTGGGACCGGCTGTTACAGACACAGGAGATGTGGGGTGGCAGCCACGGCGGTGAAGTGAGTCTCTTTCTTTAAGGCCCCAACGGGTGGTGGGCGGCCCAGTCTGTCCCCACAATATTTTTAGCGAATTTCAGGGTTGGGAGGGACCTCAGGAGGTTCTAGACCAATCCCCTGCTCAAAGCAGGACCAACCCCAACTAAATCATCCCAGCCAGGGCTTTGTCAAGCTGGGCCTTAAAAACCTCTAAAGATGGAGATTCCACCACCTCCCTAGGGAACCCATTCCAGGGCTTCACCACCCTCCTAGTGACATAGTGTTTCCTAATATCCAACCTAGACCTCCCCCTCTGCAACTTGAGACGTTTGCTCCTTGTTCTGTCATCTGCCACCCCTCAGAATAGTCTAGATCCATCCTCCTTGGAACCCCCCTTCAGGGAGTTGAAGGCTGCTATCAAATCCCCCCTCACTCTTCTCTTCTGCAGACTAAACAATCCCAGTTCCCTCAGGCTCTCCTAATCATTTTTGTTGCCCTCCACCAATTTTATCCACCAACGAGGCCTCATTTCCAACACCCCAATTTTGGGTCACAGATTTCTGCTCCCCCACTTCTCCCGGGTCCCAGGCGGGCCCCAGCCCGGCCCGTGGGCTCTGTCCGGCAGCCGCTCGGGTCGGACTAATCCCGTCTGTCTGTCTCACCAACTTTCCCCCCCAACGTTCATTCGTCCAGGTTTTCGTGACGCTGACTGAACTTCTCACAGGCTCTGTTATCACAGCTGCCCCCCACTGGCGTGGGGAGATTTGGGGGGCAGGGGAGAAGGAAGCTCTGGGGGTTTGTACAATAGAAATACAAGGCGGGGAAGGTCTAGGGAGAGAAAAGGGGCTGGGGGACCCCGCTGCAGAGAGGAGGGGGACAGACACCGGGGGGCAGTAAGTGCCATTATCCCAGCGCCAGGGTCAGACGCAGGGTCCCCGCTCCCCACGGACAGCCCCGGGCAGAGACCGGCCCGGCTGGTCCAGCGAGTGGGACCCCGACGCCTCCAGGGGCTGCTCCGTGGGGAGCCCGACGCGCCCAGCGCTGGGGCAGCTCCTCTAGCTGGTACCGCAGGGGCTGGTGCGCGTGGGGCCAGAAGTCGGGGGTTCAATCCTGGGGTGCAGCAGTCGGGTCAGGAGCAGCCTGGGGGGTGGGATTCTCCGAGGCAGGGGTGCTTGGGGCAGGGGATTTGTGCTGGCATCTCAGTCCCCCAAGGGGAAGTGGCTCGTCCCCCCGGGGAGATTCTCCTCTCCGCACAGCCGGATCCAGGCTCCTGGGGGTGCAGAGACGGCGGGTTAGAGGGGCCCGTGTTGCCCTGGGCTCAGCCCCTGGGGGCAGCGAGGGGTACAGAAGGAGGGGGGGGTCACCTCACCTAAGGCTCCCCCCTCAGGCGGCTGTAATAAGCCTCAGCCAGGATCAGCCCCAGGACGAGCAGGACCGCGGCGCTCAGCGCCAGGCGGGCGATGTTGGCATGGATGAAATCTGGGCGCCCCGGGGGGGCTGCTGTGGGGGGAAGGGGAGAGTCACTCAGTGGCTCAGACGGGGAGATCAGCAGCTGGCCCTGCCCCGGGAGCGGAGCCCCCAACCCCCCTCCCCCGTCCAGCAGGTCTGGGGCTAAGGGAAGAGGGTTGTAGCCCCAACCCCCCTGTGCCCAGCAGGGCCCAGCCCCCACAGCCCCTCCCTTGCCCCTGGGATCTCCCACAGCTTCCTGGCAGCGACCTGCGGGGCAGGAGGCTTTGGGGGAGCTGGGGGCCTGGCATTGGGGGAGGGGCAGTGGGGCTGTCTCTCCATCCCCCCCAAGTCAATGAGCCCCTCCCTGTGGTGTCTGGGCCCCACCCACCCGGATTCACTGCTCCAGCCCCTGGGCACCGCGAGGCTCTTTCCAGGGCTGGTTTGATGGTGATTCCCACCCAGCCGCGGTACCTGGCCCCGCGCTGGCCGGGCGGGTGGGATCCGGCGACACTCCAGGCTGGGTCGGGGCGGTTCCCCCTGCGGGAATAGAACCAGCGTCCGTCGGGGTGGGGGGAGGGGATGAAACAGCAACTTAGGGATCACCCCACCCCTGACTCAGCATCAATTGTCACTGTCATTCCTGAGAGGGGGTGGGGGAGGAGGATTTTAGTGGCTGGGGAGTGGGGACCTGCAGGGCCGGTGCAAGGAAGTTTCGCGCCCTAGGAACCTCCCCCCCGCCCCTCCCGGCGGCAGCCAATCTCCCCCCCTCACCCCGCGGCGACTCCCCACCCCCCTGCGGGCCGGCAGCTCAGCCCCCCGCCCACGGCACCTCCCCAGCTCCCTGCTCAGTCGCAGAGCCGGGAGGCAGCCGCGGCGAGCTGCCCCCCAAATCCTGGCACCCTAGGTGACCGCCTAGGGTCGCCTAGTGGGCGCGCCGGCCCTGAGGACCCCCGCTTCCCTTGCTGTATCAAACCAGAAGCCGCTGATACTGACAGCCCAGACTTGCTCTGAGATCACCAGTGGGGGTTGAGAACCACACGGGATTCGTCATTTCGGGTCCAGTTTTCATGTAGACAAGGTCTTAGTCCATCTTTCTATCCCTCACCACACGTGCGCCCATCTCTCCACCACCCTACGTTCCCAAGGACCCACATTCCCACCAACCCGTGGCCGGCCGGCCCCACTGACTCATGGCCGTCTGTCCCATGGATCTATCCATCACCCTCTGTATAGAAGAATTGAACCCATCAGTTCTGTCTGCAGGGACCATCCCCCACCAAACGGCCCGAATGGCCCCGTGGGCGTCTGAGCGGGGAGCCCTGTTCCCTGGGGGATGAATTGTTCCATTTCTCCTGCTCACCTTCTCCCTCCGGCTCCGTCAGGGGGGGATCGGGCTGCTGGGGCCCAGCTGGGTGGGTTCCCTCTGTGGGATTAAAACGAGCGTCGGCTGAGATGGGGGAGGGAGGAAACCGAGCACCCAGACCTGGGGGGAAGCGGCTGGAAACGGTGACACTGCTTGGCCCTCGACCCGGCATTTCTTGCGGCTTTAATTGTCCGGGCTGGTGGGGAGCGAATTCAGCGCTGGGGCCGGTGCCGGCTGGGCAGCCCCTGGGCCCCCCACTCCTCTGTGCGTCCCCAGAGCGGGGTCAGCCGGGGGAGCATCCCCCTGGGACAGGCCCCTGCTCTGCAGCTCCCCCTGGGGGCAGGGATCCCCCCTCCCTCAGCCCTGAACCTCCAGCAGCTGCTGCTCCCCCGTAGCTGGGAACCCTCCACGCCCCCACCTGTGGGGCTCAGGACACAACCTGGCTCTAAGCGTCCCATCAGTGCTGAGCCCCTCTGAGGGTCCGGCTGGGGGTGGGGCTGGGAGCGGGGACGCCGAGCCGGGTCCCTCACCTGCTACCACCAGCTCCACGGGGTCGCTGGGATGCGACCAGACGGGTGGGTCGGACAAAAGACGTTGCAGACCCCAATCCACATTGGGGCTGGGGCTGGAATGCAACTGGTTAGACTGGTTAGGGCGCATGGACAGGTGACTTGCCCATGTGATCCCAAAACTCCAGGGCAACTGGATCCTACGCAGGGAGAGGAAGGAAGGCTATAAAAGCCCTTGCAAGACCCTTCCATTTGGTCTTCAGCTGGCTAAAGGGAGAGGCTCTCCACCCCCCCCCCCCCCCAAGGACATTCCTGAGGGGAACTGAACAAAGGACAAAGACACTAGGGGGTGTGAGCGGCTGCTGGACCCAGGCTAATTCTACAGCCTGTAAAAAGGACTGGAGGATGGTGTGGACGGCACCCTTAGCAAGTTTGCAGATGACACTAAACTGGAAGGAATGGTTGATACGCTGGAGGGTAGGGACAGGATACAGAGGGACCTAGACAAATTAGAGGATTGGGCCAAAAGAAATCTGATGAGGTTCAACAAGGACAGGTGCAGAGTCCTGCACTTAGGACGGAAGAATCCCATGCACTGCTACAGACTAGGGACCGAATGGCTGGGCAGCAGTTCTGCAGAAAAGGACCTAGGGGTTACAGTGGACGAAAAGCTGAATATGAGTCAACAGTGTGCCCTTGTTGCCAAGAAGGCTAACGGCATTTTGGGTTGTATAAGTAGGGGCATTTCCAGCAGATCGAGGGACGTGATTATTCCCCTCTATTCGGCACTGGTGAGGCCTCATTTGGAGTACTGTGTCCAGTTTTGGGCCCCACACTACAAGAAGGATGTGGATAAATTGGAAAGAGTCCAGCGGAGGGCAACAAAAATGATTAGGGGACTGGAGCACATGACTTATGAGGAGAGGCTGAGGGAACTGGGATTGTTTAGCCTGCAGAAGAGAAGAGTGAGGGGGGATTTGATAGCTGCTTTCAACTACCTGAAAGGGGGTTCCAAAGAGGATGGATCTAGACTGTTCTCAGTGGTAGAAGATGACAGAACAAGGAGTAATGGTCTCAAGTTGCAGAGGGGGAGGTTTAGGTTGGACATTAGGAAAAACTTTTTCACTAGTAGGGTGGTGAAGCACTGGAATGGGTTACCTAGGGAGGTGGTGGAATCTCCTTCCTTAGAGGTTTTTAAGGTCAGGCTTGACAAAGCCCTGGCTGGGATGATTTAGTTGGGTTTGGTCCTGCTTTGAGCAGTGGGTTGGACTAGAACCTCCTGAGGTCCCTTCCAACCCTGAGATTCTATGATTCTATGATTCTTTTTGTTTTTAATAAAGTTTACCTTTTTGAAGAACAGGATTTGATTTTGGGTTCTAAGAGGTTTGTGCACATGTTTAATTACCTGGTGGCATCAGCTGATTTCCTGTTTTTCTTCTCAGCTCTTCCCTGGCGGGGCCTGAGGGTACCCCACAGGAAGGAATTCCCAAGTGCTCCTTCCTGGGTTCTCGACAGTCGGAGTGGGGGGGGCGGGGGAGTGTTTGCACTTGGGTGGTGGCAGCATCTACCCATCCAAGGTCAGAGAGAAGCTGTGACATTGGGAGTTTAATACCAGCCTGGAGGGGCCAGTATTAATTTTTAGAATCCTGGCGGGCCCCCACCTTCTGCACTCGAAGTCACTGTCCCTGAGAACAGCCTCCGTCCCTCCCCCAGAGCAACCACTGGAGGAAACTGCCCCATAATCTGACTCAATAGATTCCCCCCGGCCCCAGTACCTGGCCCCGCGCTGTCCGGTCGGGTGGGAGCTGGTGCCGCTCCAGGCTGGGTCGGGTCGGTTCTCCCTGCGGGAATAGAACCAGCATCCGTCAGGGCGGGGGGAGGGGCTGAAACAGTTACTGAGCAATCGCCCCACCCCCATCCCACAACTCAGCATTGATCCCAAGGGTCATTCTGGGTGCGGGGAGGGAGATTTTTGTGGTTGGGGCGAGTCCGGGCTGGGCAGCCGCTGGGCCCTGTCACGGAGAGTGGGGGAGTCCGGCCCTGCACCCCTCTTCCCCGGATTCACTGGGAGTCTCAGCCAGCCAGTAGAACAGAAGGTTTATTAGCGATGCCAGGAACACAGTCCAACCAGAGCTTGTCAGTACATCCAGGACCCCTCAGTCGGGCCCTTCCAGGGGCAGGGAGCTTAGACCCCAGCCCGGGGGCTCCCTGCATTTCACCCCACAGCTCCAAACTGAAACCAACTGGACAAACCCTCCAGCAGGCTCTCTTCCCCTCCCCCGGGGCCCCTCCTCTCGCCTTTGTCCATTCTCCCAGGCAAAGGTGTCACCTCCCAACCCCCCATCCTGGCTCATGTTACAGCCCCAGGTAAAGTATCGCATTCCCGATGCAGCAGGTCCCAGGGAACCTCCCCCGCAAACCTCCCAGGTCAAATCCATCTCGCTCCCTCCTCCATCACAGGCCCTGACTCCTCTGTTCATCCCCAGTGCGTGGGCAGCCCAGGGGAGCATCCCCTGGCAAAAGCCCCCCTGCTCTGCAGCTCCCCCTGGGGCAGGGATCCCCCCTCCCTCAGCCCTGAATCTCCAGTGGCTGCTACCCAGCCAGATGTCCTCGCCTCTGGGCCCAGGGCTCAGGGCAGAGCCCGGCTCCAAGCATCCCACTGGGGCAGAGCCCCCTTGAGAGTCCAGCTGGGTTTGGGACTGGAAGCAGGGACGCCGAGCCGGGCCCCTCACCTGCTACCACCAGCTGCACGGGGTCGCTGGGCTGCGAGGAGACGAAGGGCTCTGATCGGGGCCGGTAGCTGCAGCTGTAGCTCCCTCCGTGCTGCCGGCCCACGGTGGGGATGTGGAACTCGGCCCTGGCCCCAGCAGGGTCCATGTGTCGCTGCGGGTTCAAGTCTCCGGCCTTGTGCAGGAAGAACGTCACGTCCCGGCGCTGCCCCTGGCACCGGATGGTGACGTCTGCCCCTGAGGCAGTGCCCGAACCAAGGCTCAGAGAGATGGAGGGTCTGGGTAAGCTGGGATCTGTGCGCAGGAGACAGGCTGTGAGAGCCAGACCTGGGCACTCACCCAGCCCCGGCCTCCCCAGCTGGCCCCAGCCATGGGCAGATCCAGGGGCCCCCGGGCAGAGATTCTCTCCCAGATCCCAGAGTTTCCCCCACCCACAATCCCGGCCCTGCGAGCTCCCAGCCCCACAGACACTGAGCCGCGGCTCCCTAGTGCTTGGGATCCTCATCTGCCCGTGTGTGGCCCCTGCCTCGTTCCCTGCGTCCGGCCTGCCCTGAACCCAGAGCGACGGGCTGTTCTCTGGGGCAGCGCCCGGACACAGAGCAGCAGCTGAGCTGACCCCGAGCAAGGCAGGGGCGATGCTGCGGGCGGAGGGCAGCACCGGGCGGCGTCGGCGGGTGCAGCGCAGTCTCCGGTGGCTGACGGCGCTTGCCCACAATTGGTGGGTTTAGGCTGCAGTCTGGGGAGCTCCTGGATTCCCTGCGGCCGCTGAGCTCTCACGTAGCAGCGCTTTCCCCCCAGCCGCGCTGGGCTAGGAGACGCCGTCCCATCCTGGCGGCAGTGACCTGCCCTCGGGTCACCCACCGGCCTGTTGGCCGGAGCGCGCTGGGACACAGCTGGGCAGGAAGCCATCGGCCCTTCGCAGACTCCACCCGGCCCAGACGCTGCAGCGCGGCTCCTCCCCAGCACAGGCTGCCGCGAGGGCACCACGCCCGGCCCCCGCTCCCTGCACCGGCTTCCCGCAGACGGAGTCAAGGCCCAGGTCTGTGTCCTGATCTCCGCGGTGGCCCGAGGGCTGAGCCCAGCGTATCCACGGCTCCGTGTGCGGGGGGGTGGGAGTGCAGGGTGCGGGCCCGGGCCGGCCGCTCCAGGACAAGCCGCCCAGGGCGCCGGGTGCACACGCGAGCGGCTAGTCCTGCCCGGCCACGGCTCCATTGCCATTTTCAGCTCCATCCGAGCCAGCCCGGGTGCCGCCCGCCGGCCCCCAGCTGCAGGGCAGACACCCGACAACAGCCCACAGCTCTGGAGTGACCCCGGGGTGACGGTTCCCTGCCTCCGGCCTGGCCACAATCAGGGTCACGCTCGTCTGGGCAGGGACAGAACTTCCTCTGGGGCCGGGCCCAGGCTGCAGAACGAGCTCCCCCGGCAGCCATGGGCCCCCCAAACCTCCCCACCTCCGGCTCCAAGGCCAGACGCCCTCCCCCGGCCGGCCTGCTCCGTGATCGACCCGGGGCAGCCATTGACCCCCCAAACCGCCCCAGACCAGAACCTCCACGCCCCCTGTGGATCTAACTGGGTGTGGGGCTGGGAGCCGAGGCGCCGGGCTGGGCCCCTCACCTGCAACAATGATCTGCACAGGGTCACTGGGCTCCGAGAAGGCAGCTGGTCCTGTTCTGTTGCTATAACGACAGGTGTAGCTGCCCCCGTGTTCCCGTCTGGCGCTGGGGATGGGAAATTCAGCCTCAGAGCCAGCAGGGTCCGTGTAAGTCAGATAGTTCCCGTCTCCAGCCTTGTAGAGGAGGATCCTCATGCCCAGGCGCTGATGCCGACACCGGATGGTGACGTTTCCCCCCACGGGGATCACCCCACCGGGGCTGACGGAGATGGAGGGTTTGGGGTAGGACCCCTCTGGATTCACAAACAAACCGGCAGTAAGTGGGGGTGACACAAACCGCGTCCGTCTGATTCAATCCTCTGCCCATCTGTCGCTCCAGCGTTTTACCCCCCGCCCATCCCTGGGGTGCCGGCCCGGCCCCGCGGCTCACAGCCAGGGACAGACACAGCAGCGGGGAAGGAGATTTCCAGTCTCTGATTCCTTCAGTTCTCCAGCGTCAATTCAGCCCTGCCCCCGCTGCAGTCAGGGGTGACTCCGGATTGACCCCAGGGGGGCTGAGATCAGAATCACCCTCCTCCTGTTCTTCTAACATTGTAGAGAGCTGCAGCTCTGCTGGAGTTGGGCTGAACACGGATTATTCTTTAAAATATTCTAAACCCACATTGACTCCCATTGTCTGGCAATGTGCTGTGTGCACGGGAGGGTGGGGTGGGGTTCGTGGGACAAATCTGAGTCCTTTGGGCAAAGGCCTCCGAGAAACACGTCTGCAAAATCCCCGGGTTGTTCTAACATTTTCCTGCCCACCCCTGGGGCTCTAACTCCGGCTCTGCTCCGACCCAAACCGCTCTCAGCCGCGGGGGATTTAGCTCCGCTCTGCACGGTGCCGGGGCCCCTTTGGGGACGGGATATTTCCAAAGCCGTTCAGGGGACGTTCCCAACGCCGGGTCGGGCTGAGCCTGACCCACGAGCAAAGCAGTGACACGCGGGTGCAGCAAGCCGAGGGCTGAGACACAACGGTGCCTTGCTCCAGTCCCTCTGCGTGTCCACTTCTTACAGCCCTGCTCCGACCGACCCGTTCCCCGGGGCTACTGCCAGCTCCCCGGGCACTGTTCGGGGGCGCTGCGGGGTGGCGGGTGCCTTCACTCTGTATTTCCTGGGGGCAGAGCTTTGAGTGCAGGTGAATTCACCCTGTGTGGTGCCCATCCCTGTAATGAGTGGGGCGAGGTCTCTGTCCCCACCTCTGGGTGTGGGAGGGAGCAGGGGTCTGAGAGGATCATCGCTTTGGGGGATCTGCGCCCCCCACCTACGTCCCTCGTCTTTTATGTGGAAATTCCCCCAGCTGCCCCATTCCCCACAGATACTCACCTCCCGACACCCCGCTCCGCCCGGCCAGCCAGCAGCCTGGAAAGGAGACGGGTCGTTAGGGACCAGATCCCAGAGCAACTGGATCCTACAGGCCAGGCTCAGATCCTCCCCACAGACATGGGCACACGCCCTGGTCTCAGATTCCCCCTTATAGGCAGACGATACTCACCGAGGAAGAGGACAATGAGAGCAGACGCCATGATGGGGCAGTGGGGGCCCCTCAGCGCTGCCACCAACACCCCAGGGCTGAGCTCCACCGAGCCTGAGGCCCGAGTGCGAGCGGAATGAGGAACTGCGCCGGGGGCTGCAGCCCCAGGAAGCCCGTGATGCGCTCGGTCCCCTTCTTCTCATTCGATGGTTTCTCTGCAATCTCCAGCGCAAATCTACCGCGGTCAGAGCAAAGCCAGATCCCTGCAAGGTCCAGCAAACCACATCCCCTCCTGCAGCTGCCTGGTCCCTCCCCCCGATCCCCCACCCCCAGATCACCTCCCAGCCCCACATGGGAGCTGCCCAGTCCGGGGACCAGCTGGGAACAGGACAATCTCCGGAGATGTCAAGAGGTGCCCAGGCTGCCCTGACCTTTTCCAACAGGCCTGTCTAGCCTCCCTGGAGCAGCAGCTCAGAGCAGAGGAAGGATCCCCCCCACCACACACACACACACACACAGTGCCCCGCAGGGAACGGGGCAGAGATTCCTTCCTGACCCGGCTGGCCCAGCGCCCGCCCTGGAGCATGAGAATGGAGGGGGCCTGGCCAACCTCATTCTCAGCTAGTGTCGCTGCAGAATCTATTCTTAGCGCAGTGGTGTGAGACAGAGACGGGGACAGAGGGTTGGAGGGTTGTGGTTTCCGGCCCCTGTAATCGGACGGATACATTTAGATCCTGAGTTGCTAAAGGAGCAGCCGAAAGATCCGTCGAAAGGGGAAGTGTGCCCAGAGCCGGCGCTCGCTTGCTGATTCTGGTACTCCCTGGGAAACTCAGCGTCAACCCGATTCCCCGGCAGCGACCCTGTAATTTAATCCAGCTCTGGGACAGGTGTGGTGTCTAGTGGTTAGAGCAAGAGGACCCCCACCAACCCCTTCCCAGAGCAATCCCATCTCCCCCAGGTGTGACACACGCTGCTGACATGGGGACAGGGGGCGCTGTGTGCTACTCGGGGTGGGGGGAGGGCTGGTTTATGGATTTGTGTTATTACAAACCTGGAGGTTAACAGGATGCAAAATAACATCAAAGCTGCCTCGATGCGTCCCCTCCCCCTCCGGCGCTGAGTCCTACTAGCCCCCCACATGTGGGTCTGGGTGGGGCAGGGGGACGGCAGCTCGGGGCTGTAGCAGGGGGAGGACAGCATCCCCCTAAATCTTCCCTAGAAGCACAGTTCTTGGGACTGGTGCTGCAGGGGGTTGTGTCTGTTGGCGCCTGGGGACACTTGCCAGGGTCTTTCTCTTTTCCGCAGGTCGCTGGCTGGGAAGATCCGATGGAGAAGTGAAGGCGGGGGGGGGGACACAAAAGCCCCAGGCCTGGGGTGGAGAATGGGGGGCCCACAAAGGGAGACCCTGAACTAGAGGGGGAGGGGAGGGTGAATACATTGACTTTTCAAAGCATACTCTATGACTCTTCGTTTTTTGACTATACTTTTGTATCGTTGCATGAAAAGGTTTCAGTGATGCGGCCCTCGGGCCAATGTACGCGTTCTCACGGGGCCCTGGCGGTGATTTGGCTTTGAGATCCCTGCCCTAGGACGTGTAGGATTCACCCGACCCCCATAATATTGGGCAGAAGTGCTGCAGTCCCGACCTCTGCCCACCAGGGGCCGCTGTGGCGCCAGAGCTGCCAGCAGCCATGGGCACAGCCCGCTGTTCCGGCGCCACAGCGGCCCCTGGTGGGCACAAGGCGGAACTGCAGCATTTCTGGGGCACAATGTATTTTCGGGGGGGGCGGCGGGGGGGAATTCTCTGCCTGCCCCCGTGCTGCAGAATTCCCCCAGGAGCAGGGCCGGTGCTATCACTAGGTGACCCTAGGTGGTAACCTAGGGAAGCAGGATTTGGGGGGCAGGGGGGTGGCTGGCTGGGGGGGCGGCGTTAGCCCCCCCCCAAACCCCAGTGGGATTGGCTGGCAAAGGATCTGAGTCCTCGCTCCCACTCCCTTTACCCAGAGGCTGCCTGACCTCGAGTCCTCCCCTTCCTCCCTCCCGTGCGGCAGAGTCCCTCGTCACCCCGGCAAGGCTGGGCCCCGGATCCCTGGGGGCTCGACCCCCAGTCTTGTCGTGGTCACTTAGAACAGGGGCAAGGGCGTCCCCACTCTGGGGCACTCGCTTTGCACCGGAGGCTTCCCTGACCTACTGATCATTACACAGGAGTTCAGAGCACGGACAATTTATTAAACAGCAACTCATAAAAAATAAGTAAAAATGGGAAGGTTAAAGGAAACAAGTCACCCACCCTGTGGGCACGGCACACCACGAACAGCGTCTCTGCCAGGGAAAGGAAGTTCACAGTCTGTTTCTCACAGGTCCCAGGTCTCTTTCCCAGGCCCTGGCCGCGCCGCGGTGATACCACAGTGTGACAATCTGTACCTCAAAGTAACACCCTGGAGTAGGGTGACCAGATAGCAAGTGTGAAAATCGGGACAGGGGGTGGGAGGTAATAGGACCCAATGTAAGAAAAAGCTCCAAAAATCAGGACTGTCCTTATAAAATCGGAACATCTGGTCACCCTACCCTGGAGCCCCTGTACTCACCAGGGTCGTCTCTCCTCAGCCCATTGTCCTCCCACTGTCCAGAACCGGACTGCTGAGCTGGGCCTCCGGTCACCAGTCACTTCCCCGGTTCTTGTCACACACACACAGCAGCAAAAGACCAGACGTCCGAAGCGCAGACAATACGATGGTTATTGGGGTTCGTTTCCAAGCAAGCATATTCCGAAGCCTTTCACACCAGTCGGGCTTATCTCTATCCACTGATAGAGTTTGTTCCCCAGTGTCCCCTTCCCGGCCCCGACGCCGCAAAAACCTTTACCCGCGTCCCCCTTCCCGGCCCCGACGCCGCAAAACCTTTACCCCGCGTCCCCCTTCCCGGCCCCGACGCCGCAAAACCTTTACCCCGCATCCCCTTCCCGGCCCCGACGCCGCAAAACCTTTACCCCGCGTCCCCCTTCCCGGCCCCGACACCGCGAAACCTTTACCCGCGTCCCTCTTCCCGGCCCCGACGCCGCAAAACATTTACCCCGCGTCCCCTTCCCGGCCTCGACGCCGCAAAACCTTTACCCCGCGTCCCCCTTCCCGGCCCCGACGCCGCAAAACCTTTACCCCGCGTCCCCCTTCCCGGCCCCGACGCCGCAAAACCTTTACCCCGCGTCCCCCTTCCCAGCCCCGACGCCGCGGATCCTTGCCTGTGTCCCTGTTCCCTATATTCTGTCCCCGTTCCCCCCCGCCTCCCCATTAGCAAACATGATTCCAGTTTCCCTTCCCCTTCTGTTTGACCCCGTTTATATAGTGATATTTTCGGCTGAACCCTAACCAATCATTTCACTGAAATGTAACCAATCCTAACACAATTCTCTAACCAATTATATCCCACTACCCTCATTCGCGTACACCTAGCAAAATGAATTATGCAGCAGGCAGAAACCATCAGAGAACCAGACAGGTTAACAATAGAAAAGTGGGGGCCATAAAGATAAAACCTACAGAAATGAGGGTTTCACAACCACTGAGAAGCGATCCCTTGCCAGACAGGCTGCTGCCAAACTAAGTTTTCTTTAACCGTCTTTCTCTGGAGGGGATGGGCACTATCAGGACAGGATCGTTTTCCTAACAGCCCAACAGCCCCTTATTTCAGTGTGACGGGTTTGGATGTGAGGATGTGACCGTTCGCTTCCCAGTTCATGGCTGCCCCCGCTGCTTAGCCAAAGCCTCAGCCTAAGAGCCAGGCCTCAGTCTGTCGCAGTGAGAAAGGCCCAGACACAGGACTGTGATTTTGATTCTTTGTTTTTATACCCCTGTAACTAGCTAAGCGATAAAAATACCCCCAAGTTCTTACAGTTACAGGCCTGTACAGGCAGGCCCGCGTATCTCTATCCTAACAGTATCCATTCTCCAGGCCGTTCATGAGTCCCCTGTAACAACAACCCCTCTCCCACCACCTCGTTAAACCCGTAACACCCAGGGAAACTGAGTCCCACCCCCTCTGCATGCAAACCATGAAAACAACAAGAAACCCCCTGCTCATCACACTGCCACCAATACCCCAGGGCTGAGCTCCGCCCAGCCTGAGCCCGAGTGCGAGCAGAATGAGGAACTGCGCCGGGGGCTGCAGCCCCAGGAAGCCCGTGATGCGCTCGGCCCCTTTCTTCCCACCCCTGCAATCTCCAGCCCAAATCTACCACGCTCAGAGCAAAGCCAGATCCCTGACCACATCCCCTCCTGCAGCTTCCTGGTCCTCCCCCCACCCCCCTGCCTGCATCACCTCCCAGCCCCACATGGGACCCGCCCAGTCCAGGGACCAGCTGGGAACGGGGCAATCTCAGGAGGCTTTGAGAGATGCCCAGGCTGCCCTGACCTTTCCCAACAGGCCCATCTAGCCTCCCTGGAGCAGCAGCTCAGAGCAGAGGAGGTCATTCCCCCCCTCCCCCCCCCACTCACACACACACACACAGTGCCTCCCACAGAGCAACCCTCTCCCATAGAGCGGGGCAGAGATTCCTTCCTGACCTGGCTGGGTCCATCGCCAGCCCTGGAGCATGAGGGTGGAGGGGCCTGGCCAAGCTCCTTCCCAGGTAGTGTCGATATAGATGCTGTTCGTAGTCAAGTACTGTGAGACAGAGGCGGGACAGAGGGATGAGGGATTGTGGTTTCCGGCCCCCATACTGGGATGGGGGAGGATAAATTTAGATCCTAAATTGCTAAAGCAGCTGCTGAAAAATCCACGAAAAGGGGAAGTGTGTCTCGAGCCGTCGCTCTCTTGCTGTTTCTCCTACTACCTGTGAAACTCTGCATAAAGCTGATGCCCTGGCTGCTACCCTGTAATATACCCCGCCTCTGGGAGGCCTCTGGGAGGGGACTGGGGTCTAGTGGTTAGAGCGGGAGGGGCCCCCCCTGCCCCACCCCAGAGCAATCCCATCTCTCCCAGGTGTGACACACTCCTGGCGTGGGGACAGGGGGGCTGGGGCTGCCCAGGGGGGCTGGTTTGTGCTTCTGTGTTTACTATAAATCTGGAAGTTAACAAGATGTGCAAAATAACATCAAAGCTGCCTCGACACGTCCCCTCCCCCTCCCGGTGCTGAGCCCCCCCTCTCCCTCCCAACCCCCACATGTGGATCTGGGCAGGGCAGGGGGACAGCAGCTCGACGGGACGGGGCTGTAGCGGGGGGAGGGCAGCATCCCCCCTAAATCTTCCCTAGAAGCAAAGTTCTCGGGGCTGGTGCTGCAGGGGGGTGAGTCTGTCGCCCCCTGGGGGCCGGCGCCCCATGGCTGCGGGGGGCTCTCACTGCGGGGCCCCCGGCTCACGTTGATCGCTGTGTAGACGCTGGGCTGGGCGGGCTTGGGGGCAGCGTCCGGCCCCCCCCCCCAACCCCCCCCACACACACTTGGCCTGCAGCGCCTGGCCGTCCAGCTCGGTGTAGGTGAGTCCCTCGGCGCCGGGGTCGGGCTTCTGGGGAAGGGAGGGGAGAGAGTCACAGGTGTGTGTGTGTGTGAATCCACCAACACCCCAACACACACAGAGCACAGGGTGTACACACACACACACCTGGCGATCCCATAAGCCCACCCCCCTCCCAGCTGCCCGACCACCATCCCAAACCACTGAGTGTGCCAGGAATGGCTGCGCGGGGGGGGGGGGGGGGGAGGGGCTGTGAGGGGGCTGCTGGGGCCCATGTGGGTCAGGGTTGGGGGTCAGGCCCCATGGGGGAACAGGGGACACTTACCAGGGTCTGCGGCTCTTTTCCTTCGTCAATGGAGGTGTCTGGGGAACAGAGACACCCGCTGAGCTGCACCCCCGGCCGGCCCAGAGCAGAACCCCACACCCAGCTCCGACCCCCACAGCCAGCCAGGGGGCTCAGAGCCCGGCACAGCCACCCCTCCCCCGC
This sequence comes from Chelydra serpentina, assembly GCA_037349315.1. NCBI lineage: Eukaryota > Metazoa > Chordata > Testudines > Chelydridae > Chelydra > Chelydra serpentina. The sequence continues at coordinate 29,119 of JBAIAC010000510.1, read as the reverse complement.
CCCAGCATGGGCCAGGCTCATTAGCCCCGTGATACAGGGAGAAAACGGAGGCGCAGAGAGAGCCGCAGAGTTTAGGAGGTTACAGCAGGGCAGGAGGGGGCTGGGAGTCAGGACTCCTGGGTTCTCTCCCCGGCTCTGGGAGGGGAGTGGGGTCTAGTGGTTAGAGCAGGGGGCTGGGAGCCAGGAGCGGATGGGGATTCCCCACAGGTCACTGGCTGGGAAGGTTTGATGGAGACGTGAAGGTGGGACACACTCGCTGACAGACGTTTTGAAAAAAATGACCAAGATAATTGAAACTGGCAGAATTAGATTCTGTTATTTTGACAAATAAAATATGCAGAATGTTGCAGTATTTTTAATGTTTTGGCGCAGAATCCCCCCAGGAGAAGGAATCGACAGGGAACCTGTGGGCTGGATTCTGGTCTCAGCCCCCCCCCCGGGGTCAATCCAGAGTCACCCCTGAGCGCTGTGGGGGCAGGGCTGGGTTCTGATCTCAGTTCCCCTGGGGGGTCAATCTAGAGTCGCTCTTCACTGCAACGGGTGCAGCGCCGAGTTCTGGTCTCAGTCCCCCATAGTCAATACAAGGAGGCTGAGCTGAGTTTTGAAGGGAAAGTTCTGGGGTCAGCTCTGCTTGTCCTCTCCCCATCCCCCCTCCGTAACACTAAAGTTTCCCCAGGCCCACAGATGCTCACTTCCCGACACCCCGCTCCGCCCGACGGCCTGGAAAGGAGATGGCTCTTTAGGGGCCAGATCCCAGAGCAACTGGATCCTACACCCTGGTATCAGACACACGCCCTGGTCTCATATCCCCCTATCCCCAATGGACACATGCCCTGGTCTCACATTCCCCCGCCCCCCATAGACACACACCCAGGTCTCAGATCCCCCCCAAGGGCACACACCCCAGCTGTCTCCGATACTCACCGAGGAGGAGGACGGTGAGAGCAGACGCCATGATGGGGCAGTGGGGGGCCCCTCGGCGCTGCCACCAACACCCCAGTGCCCACCTCTGCTAAGCCCCAAATAAGAACCTCAGCTGGTGGCTCCAATTACAGGAACCTGATGATGTCTTGTCCCTTCCTGTGTCCATCACACCTGTCTCTAGTCTGCAGGTGAAATCTAGTGCAGCCAAAACAGCAGAGGTCCCTGCAAGACCCAGGAAACCCTGGGCCCATCAGCCTGGCCAAGCATCATGCAGCTCACAGTTTGTTGTGTCTCTGTGGCGAGGGAGGACAGGTCACCCTCAATGTACCCAGCAGCCTGGGGAAAGGTGCACCAGGCTGGAAGCCAGGAGGCCACTGGGTCTGATCTTCAATCTTTGACTGACCACTGTTTCCAGGCAGATTCCCCCACCCCTGCTTTATTGGATTCTGGGTTCAAACGTGGCTGGCGACCCATGAAGGTAAAATTAGTATGTGATCATGAAATTAAAGGATGGCATCGTAATGCATGTGCACAAGGGGGCAGAGTTAAGGGTGTTCGGGAAACCTTAACTGTGGTTCGGGAGGGTTTGACTCTGCAGCCTTCCTGCTCAGCCTGCAAACCTGCCAGGAGCCGTGGCACCGTGTGAGGAGCAGGGGCGATGGGCAATGTTCCCTCTAATTTTTGACAGGCTGGGTGCGCAAAAAAATTTCTTCTGTGCAAATTTTTGACAGGTCGTGTGTGCAAAAAATTTCTTCTGTGCAAATGTTTGTGCGCACGGTGTTTCGCCGTGTGCGCAGGGTTTAGGATCTGTGTGTGTGCGCACACGTGCACAGCTTAGAGGGAACAGTGGCGATGGGAAACACCTGGGTTTGCTGCTTCTTGCACCATAATTGAGAGGTGAGGGCGGCTTTGCACTGTAACGCCTGGTTCTAAGGGGCTTTTCTCAGCGTGTGAATTAAATCAACCAGGTTCAAAAGAAAATCAGAGAAAGAGAAATTCCATCCCGAGCCCCCAGTGGGTCTGTGATGTGTTGCTCCTCCCCCCCACCCCCACCCAGGGTGCCATGTGATGTACTGAGGTACCACTGAGCCCGCCTGTTCCACCCACCTGGGCTCCCTTACACTGTCCCACTGAGCCAGGCCCTCAAGCCGTCCCCAGCACACACAGGGAGGGACACACCCAGCCGCAGAAAGACACAGACCCTGAAAACAGCTCGGCGCGGGAAGCCCTCAGCTCGGGAGTTGCCCAGCACTCGAGTGCTCCCCCCCTCTGGAGTGTGACCCCCAAACTTGTCCTGTCTGGTGCTGCGCAGAGAACGGTACAGCGTAAGCGCGGGAAATTCGCTCCCTCCCGCAGTGGGGGGGACGATCTGCACAGGTTTTTGCCCCCCAGTTAGGAATTCCACAAACTGATTTTAGAGAAAGCAAACACACGTTTATTAGCTACAAAAGACAGATTGTAAGTGATTACAAGGGGCAGCCAACAGATCAAAGCAGATCACCCAGCAAATAAAGCCAAACCGCAATATAAGCTTAGATACTAAAGAAACTGGTTACAAGCAGGAATTTCTCACCCTAAATGTTGTTTTTAGCAGATTGCAGAATTTCGTGAAGTCAAACTGCTCTTGCTTGCAGCTTAAAACTCCAGGGATTCCTCCCACAGGCCAGACACCTTCCCAGCCTGGGCTCAGTCCTTCTCTGCCCCCCTCCCTCCTTTGTCTTTGTTTCTCAGATGTTCTCAGCAGACAACCTGGGCAGGAATTCAGTGAAGAATGAACTCTGATGATCTCACGTCCCAGCCTTAAATAGGTTTAACATATGGCGGGAACCCTTTGTTTTCCAGTGTGATTGCCCCCCACCTCAGTGGAAAAATACTGGTATTCCATCATGGAGTCCAGTACCAGGTGAATTCATCATATGACCCTGCAGGGTCAAAGCAGCCATGAGTCAGAGGTTGTTTGTAGCACCCCAGGAAACTTCTCAGGAAGGCCGGAAGGACCTATTGTTCTCCCTAATGGTCCATTGACTGGTCCCCAGACAGGCTGGTTGCATTCTGTCTGGTGGGTGTTCCCCAGGTCCTGCCCTTCAGCTCTGACCTTCTGGGGGGAGCCTGTCTGCCCTCAACCTCCTGCCCCCCCCTTGACCCCTGGGACCGGCTGTTACAGACACAGGAGACGTGGGGTGGCAGCCACGGCGGTGAAGTGAGCCTCTTTCTTTAAGGCCCCAACGGGTGGTGGGCAGCCCAGTCTGTCCCCACAATATTTTTAGCGAATTTCAGGGTTGGAAGGGACCTCAGGAGGTTCTAGACCAATCCCCTGCTCAAAGCAGGACCAACCCCAACTAAATCATCCCAGCCAGGGCTTTGTCAAGCTGGGCCTTAAAAACCTCTAAAGATGGAGATTCCACCACCTCCCTAGGGAACCCATTCCAGGGCTTCACCACCCTCCTAGTGACATAGTGTTTCCTAATATCCAACCTAGACCTCCCTCACTGCGACTTGAGACGTTTGCTCCTTGTTCTGTCATCTGCCACCCCTCAGAATAGTCTAGATCCATCCTCCTTGGAACCCCCCTTCAGGGAGTTGAAGGCTGCTATCAAATCCCCCCTCACTCTTGTCTTCTGCAGACTAAACAATCCCAGTTCCCTCAGCCTCTCCTAATCATTTTTGTTGCCCTCCACCAATTTTATCCACCAACGAGGCCTCATTTCCAACACCCCAATTTTGGGTCACAGATTTCTGCTCCCCCACTTCTCCCGGGTCCCAGGCGGGCCCCAGTCCGGCCCGTGGGCTCTGTCCGGCAGCCGCTCGGGTCAGACTAATCCCGTCTGTCTGTCTCACCAACTTTCCCCCCCAACGTTCATTCGTCCAGGTTTTCGTGACGCTGACTGAACTTCTCACAGGCTCTGTTATCACAGCTGCCCCCCACTGGGGTGGGGAGATTTGGGGGGCAGGGGAGAAGGAAGCTCTGGGGGTTTGTACAATAGAAATACAAGGCGGGGAAGGTCTAGGGAGAGAAAAGGGGCTGGGGGACCCCGCTGCAGAGAGGAGGGGGACAGACACCGGGGGGCAGTAAGTGCCATTATCCCAGCGCCAGGGTCAGACACAGGGTCCCCGCTCCCCACGGACAGCCCCGGGCAGAGACCGGCCCGGCTGGTCCAGCGAGTGGGATCCCGACGCCTCCAGGGGCTGCTCCGTGGGGAGCCCGACGCGCCCAGCGCTGGGGCAGCTCCTCTAGCTGGTACCGCAAGGGCTGGTGCACGTGGGGCCAGAAGTCGGGGGTTCAATCCTGGGGTGCAGCAGTCGGGTCAGGAGCAGCCTGGGGGGTGGGATTCTCCGAGGCAGGGGTGCTTGGGGCAGGGGATTTGTGCTGGCATCTCAGTCCCCCAAGGGGAAGTGGCTCGTCCCCCCGGGGAGATTCTCCTCTCCGCACGGATGATCCAGGCTCCTGGGGGTGCAGAGACGGCGGGTTAGAGGGGCCCGTGTTGCCCTGGGCTCAGCCCCTGGGGGCAGCGAGGGGTACAGAGGAGGGGGGTCACCTCACCTAAGGCTCCCCCCTCAGGCGGCTGTAATAAGCCTCAGCCAGGATCAGCCCCAGGACGAGCAGGACCGCGGCGCCCAGCGCCAGGCGGGCGATGTTGGCGCGGGTGAAATCCGGGCGCCCCGGGGGGGCTGCTGTGGGGGGAAGGGGAGAGTCACTTGGCGGCTCAGACGGGGAGATCAGCAGCTGGCCCTGCCCCGGGAGCGGAGCCCCCAACCCCCCTCCCCCGTCCAGCAGGTCTGGGGCTAAGGGAAGAGGGTTGTAGCCCCAACCCCCCTGTGCCCAGCAGGGCCCAGCCCCCACAGCCCCTCCCTTGCCCCTGGGATCTCCCACAGCTTCCTGGCAGCGACCTGCGGGGCAGGAGGCTTTGGGGGAGCTGGGGGCCTGGCATTGGGGGAGGGGCAGTGGGGCTGTCTCTCCATCCCCTCCAAGTCAATGAGCCCCTCCCTGTGGTGTCTGGGCCCCACCCACCCGGATTCACTGCTCCAGCCCCTGGGCACCGCGAGGCTCTTTCCAGGGCTGGTTTGATGGTGATTCCCACCCAGCCGCGGTACCTGGCCCCGCGCTGCCTGGGCGGGTGGGAGCCGGCGACGCTCCAGGCTGGGTCGGGGCGGTTCCCCCTGCGGGAATAGAACCAGCGTCCGTCGGGGTGGGGGGAGGGGATGAAACAGCAACTTAGGGATCACCCCACCCCTGACTCAGCATCAATTGTCACTGTCATTCCTGAGAGGGGGTGGGGGAGGAGGATTTTAGTGGCTGGGGAGTGGGGACCTGCAGGGCCGGTGCAAGGAAGTTTCGCGCCCTAGGAACTTCCCCCCCCCCCCCCCCCGGCGGCAGCCAGTCTCCCCCCCTCACCCCGCGGCGACTCCCCACCCCTCTGAGGGTCCGGCTGGGGGTGGGGCTGGGAGCGGGGACGCCGAGCCGGGTCCCTCACCTGCTACCACCAGCTCCACGGGGTCGCTGGGATGCGACCAGACGGGTGGGTCGGATTTGGAGCGATAATAGCAGAGGTATTTCCCGCCGTGTCTCCGGCTCACGTCGCGAATGGGAAACTCAGCCACGTTCCTGGTCGGCTCCGCCTCCCGCAACACGGTCCGGTTTCCAGCTTTGTACAGAAGGAACCTCACGTTCTGGTGCCGACCCCGACACCGGACGGTCACGGCTCCCCCCAGGGCGACCCCCCCGCTGGGCTGCAGGGAGATGGAGGGTTTGGGGTAGCTGAGCTCTGCAGTGAGAAGGAGACAGGCCGTGAGACAGTCCTCGCCACGGGGCCCTTGGGAGAAAACCCAGCCGGAGGAGCCTCTCCGAGATCCCAGAGATTCCTAGGAGCTACGCCTGAAACTGCCTAAAATCCAGAGCCCCCAGTCTGGGAGCCAGGACTCCTGGGTTCTATCCCCAACCCCAGTGGCGTTTAGATCGGGAGGGGGCTGGGAGTCAGAGGGGCTGAGTGCTGCACAGACACAGAGAAAAGGTGAAGAAGGAGAATTATCCCCCATGCTTACAAGGGGAAATGGAGGCACGGGCAGGTTCAGTGACACCCCAAGTCACCTGGGGGCAGGGATCCCCCTTCCTCATCCCCCTAGCTCCAGTGGCTGGGGATCCCCCCCCCCTCCCCTCCCCCAGTGACTCCGTCCCTGCTCCCTGTCCAGGCATCATCTCTGCTGGGCCCAGGGCTCAGGGTAGAGCCTGGCTCTGAGGGTCCCATTGGCCCAGAGACCCCCTGTGGGGCTGGCTGGGTGTGGGGCTGGGAGGGAGCAGGGATGCCAAGCCGGACCTCTCACCTGCTACAACAATCCGCACGTCGTCACTGGGATCCGACCAGTTGGGCGGCTCCGATCTGGAGCGAGATCGGCAGCTGTAGCTCCCTGAGTCTTCCCGCCTGGCGCTGGGGATGGTGAATTCACCCCCGGCCCCATCAGCATCCAGCTCCCGGATTTGGACTCCGTCTTTATACAGCAATAGCCTCCTGGCCTCGCACCGACACTGACAGCGGAGGGTGACGACTCCCCCCGGGGCGATCACCCCGCTGGGGCTGACGGAGATGGAGGGTCCGGGCGCAGGGAGCTCTGCGTTCACACACAAACAGGAGTGAGATGGGGAGACACAAACCCCTCCCCGTGTGTCTGTAACCTGCCCTGAGCGCCCAGCCCCAGGGACAGCGCCGGGGGTAACAGACACCTCACTGCATCCACCGTCTGGTACTCCTGGGGCAATTCTGCGCATCTGCGGATGCGGTAGGGTCGCCAATTTTGGTTGGCTGTGTTCCTGGAGATTTCATCACATGACATAATCTTTAATGAAAGATTAATCTATAATTCCTGGAAACTCCAGGCCAATCCTGGAGGGTTGGCAACCCTACGACGCGCAGAATTAATCCGTCCCCGCATAATTTTGTTTTTTCCCCAGAATAAAATACATCTGCCCAAGCAGTGCTGCAGTTCCGCCCTTTGCCCGCCAGAGGCCGCTGTGGCGCCAGAGCAGCCAGCAGCATGAACGGAGCCCGCTGTTCTGGCGCCACAGCGGCCCCTGGTGGGCAAAAGGCGGAACTGCAGCACATCTGGGGCAGGATGTATTTTCGGGGGGGGAAATTCTCTGCCTGCCCCGTGCTGCAGAATCCCCCCAGGGATAAAGTTCATCACAGCCCCTGCCACAGAGCCTGGTTAGGATAGAGTGGGGCACCCAGGGCTACTGCGGGGGTCACAGAGTGGGGCTCAGGAACTAGAGGGGTGACAGCATTGAGTCTGGGGATGGGGGAGGGGGCTGCAGGGACACATGGGGACGGGGGTTGCGGGGACAGGGGCTGATGTGTCTGACTGAATGGGAGAGGTTTGAGGTCAGCCAGGGTCTGCATGGGGGAGGCTTCCCAGCTCCCTAACAATCCCCTTCCCTAAAAAGCCTTCTCCTCCCCCACCCCAGCCCCTTCCAGGTTCACTCCCAGGCTCCTTCCCTCTCCCTCAGCTCCGTCATTACCCCTGACTCCCCCGCGCCTTTGCACGGCTTCTGACAGGTGCAGGAAATACAGCTCTGTCGTGTGGTTTAAATGAATTACTCAAAGTTCAGTGTTAATACGCCTAGGGAGGAATCTATGTTTTAAAAAATTACAGGAATCTTTTTTGGGGAGGGTGTAGTGGGGCGGCTGCCCCACTCCTGAAGAATAGGGGTTAAAACAGCCAAGCTAGGCTGATTGGACCAGCAGCCACCGCTGTGGCCAGCCCAATAAGAGGGCTGTGGGCCAGGAGCAGAGAGAGTCTCTCTCTAGCTGTGGAGAGAGAGGAGGACCTGGCTGCCTGGGAGAAAAAGGTAGCTGAAGTGGAGCAAGGCTGGGGGAAGGCAAGAGGCGCTGGGGAGCTAAAGGCCTATGGAGGTATGGGGCTGCAGAGGGGCAGCCCCGGGATAGGCAAAGGCAGCAGGTCATAGAATCATAGAATATCAGGGTTGGAAGGGACCTTAGGAGGTCATCTAGTCCAACCCCCTGCTCAAAGCAGGACCAATCCCTAATTTTTGCCCCAGATTCCCCAAATGGCCCCCTCAAGGATTGAACTCACAACCCTGGGTTTAGCAGGCCAATGCTCAAACCACTGAGCTATCCCTCCCACCCCAGGACCCCAAGGTCCTAACCCCTTGCCGAAGATGAGTGGCCTTTACACTGCAGTCTGCCCCAGTGAGTGGGGCATGATGACTGGCAGTAGCCACTGAGGCAAGGTGGGTATAGCGGGTTGGGGGTTCCCCTGGGAGGGGAAACCCAGAGCGTGGGGGTACTGCTGGGGCAGAACCCCGAGGTAAAGGGCACCGGGGTCCAGGAGGGACACGGGGCCAGCGGCAGGCGAGATACCGGCCTGCAGAGGATGCTCTGTATGCTGGAAAAGAGCTAATTCCTAGACGGCCAGCAGGAGGTGCCACGCCGGTGAGCCTTCGCTTTGCTACGGGGGCGGGGGGGGCGGGTCTGTATTGTTACAGACATACCTAGCAGACAGATACTTTGAAAGAAATGACCAAAATAATTAAAACTGGCAGGAGTATATTGTGTTATTTTGGCAAAATATGCACAATTTTGCAGAATTTTCAACTATTGTGTGCAGAATTTTTGATTTCTTGGTGCAGAATTCCCCCGGGAGTATACGGTTCTCCAGGCTGGTGGGAAGTGAATTCAGGACTGGGGCTGGGGCCGGCTGGGCAGCCCCTGGGTCCCGACTCCTCTGTGCATCCCCAGAGTGGAGGCATCCCGGGGAAGCATCCCCCTAGGAAAGGCCCCCTGCTCTGCAGCTCCCCCTAGGGGCAGGGATCCCCCCTCTCTCAGCCCCAAATCTCCAGCAGCTGCTGCTCTCCCCTGGCTGGGGAACTCCAGTGACTCTGTCCCTGCTCCCTGTCCAGGCGTCCCCTCTGCTGGGCCCAGGGCAAAGCCTGCCTCTGAGTGTCCCACCAGGGTGAGACCCCCCGGGGATGCTGAGCCGGGCCCCTCACCTGCTACCACCAGCACCGCGGGGTCGCTGGGCTCCGACCAGACGGGTGGGTCCGATTTGGTGCTGTATCGGCAGTTGTAGCTCCCGGCGTCTCCCCGGCTCACGTTGCGGATGGGAAACTCGGCCACGTCCCCAGCCGGCTCCGCGTCCTGCAGCGCGGTCGGGTTTCCAACTTTGTACAGAAGGAACCTCACGTCCTGGTGCCGACCCCGACACCGAACGGTCACGGCTCCCCCCAGGGCGACCCCGCTGCGGGGGCGCAGGGAGATGGAGGGTTTGGGGTAGTAGGTCTCTTCAGGGAGAAGGAGAGAGGCCGTGAGACAGACCCCGGCACGGTCACTGCGCCCCGTCCGCGCCGCACGGTCCCGGAGACGGGGCCCCTGGGAGAAAACCCAGCCAGAGGCACCTCTCTGAGATTCCTGGGATCTACGCTCAAAACTTCCCTAGGACCTAAATCCAGAGGACCCCTCTGTACCTGTCTGTCTACTTAATGGGCCCCCCCCCCCCAGCCCAGTGTCCCCCCTCCCCATCCCCGACCCGCCATGGGCCCATCTAGCCAGTATCGCCCCTGGGATGAATACACAGCAGCCTCTAGTAGCCGCTGCGTCTCTGGGTCCCCGGCCAGGTGTCCCGTCTGCTGGGCTCAGGGCGGAGCCTGGCTCTGAGCGTCCCATCAGGGCGGACACTCACCGCGGGGTCTGGGTGGGGCTGGGAGCGGGGCCGCCGAGCCGGGCCCCTCACCTGCTACAACGATCCGCACGGTGTCGCTGGCATACGACCAGTTGGGCGGCTCCCATATGGCGTGGGACCGGCACACGTACAGCCCTGCGTCTGCCCGCCGGGCGCTGGGGATGGCGAATTCGTCCCCATCAGCAAACAGCTCCCAGATTTTGATTCCGTCTTTATACAGAAATACCCTCCGGCCCCAGCACCAGCACTGACAGCGGAGGGTGACGGCTGCCCCCGGGGCGATCACCCGGCCGGGGCTGACGGAGATGGAGGGGCTGGGCCAAAGGAACGCTGCGTTCACACACGAACAGGAGTGAGATGGGGAGACACAAACCCCTCCCCGTGTGTCTGTAACCTGCCCTTAGCGCCCAGCCCCAGGGACAGCGCCGGGCGTAACAGACACCTCACTGCATCCACAGGGAAGTGTGGGCTGGGTTGTGATCTCAGCCCCCCGGGGTCAATCCAGAGTCACCCTGACTGCACTGGGGGCAGTCCCCACGGGGTCAATAACAGGAGGCTGAAGTGAGTTTGGGGGTGAAGGTTCAGGGCTCAGCTCCTCTTTTCCCCTCCCCAACCCCCATCCTAAACACTAAAGTTTCCCCAGCCCCAGAGATACTCACGTCCCGACATCCCGATCTGCCCGGCCAGCCAGCAGCCTGGAGAGGAGACAGGTCATTAGGCACCGGATCCCAGAGCAACTGGATCCTACACCCTGGTCTCAGATTCCGCACCCACCCACCCTCCACCGCCAACATGGGCAGACGCCCTGGTTTCAGATCCCCACATGGACAAATGCGCTAATCTCAGATCCGCCCCCCCATGGAGACACGCCCTGGTCTCACCCCCTCCCCCCCCACACACAATGGAATCATAGAATCATAGAATCTCAGGGTTGGAAGGGACCTCAGGAGGTTCTAGTCCAACCCCCTGCTCAAAGCAGGACCAACCCCAACTAGATCATCCCAGCCAGGGCTCTGTCCAGCCGGGCCTTAAAAACCTCTAAGGAAGGAGATTCCACCACCTCCCTAGGGAACCCATTCCAGTGCTTCACCACCCTCCTAGTGACATAGTGTTTCCTAATATCCAACCTAAACCTCCCCCTCTGCAACTTGAGACCATTACTCCTTTTTCTGTCATCTTCTACCACTGAGAACAGTCTAGATCCATCCTCTTTGGAACCCCCTTTCAGGTAGCTGAAGGCTGCTATCAAATCCCCCCTCATTCTTCTCTTCTGCAGGCTAAACAATCCCAGTTCCCTCAGCCTCTCCTCATAAGTCATGTGCTCCAGCCCCCTAATCATTTTTGTTGCCCTCCGCTGGGCTCTCTCCAATTTATCCACATCCTTCTTGTAGTGTGGGGCCCAAAACTGGACACAGTACTCCAAATGAGGCCTCACCAGTGCCGAATAGAGGGGAATAATCACGTCCCTCGATCTGCTGGAAATGCCCCTACTTATACAGCCCAAAATGCCGTTAGCCTTCTTGGCAACAAGGGCAAACTGTTGACTCATATTCAGCTTTTCGTCCACCGTAACCCCTAGGTCCTTTTCTGCAGAACTGCTGCCCAGCCATTCGGTCCCTAGTCTGTAGCAGTGCATGGGATTCTTCCGTCCTAAGTGCAGGACTCTGCACTTGTCCTTGTTGAACCTCATCAGATTTCTTTTGGCCCAATCCTCTAATTTGTCTAGGTCCCTCTGTATCCTATCCCTACCCTCCAGCGTATCAACCACTCCTCCCAGTTTAGTGTCATCTGCAAACTTGCTAAGGGTGCCGTCCACACCATCCTCCAGGTCGTTGATGAAGATATTGAACAAAACCGGCCCCAGCACCGACCCTTGGGGCACTCCACTTGATACCGGCTGCCAACTAGACATGGAGCCATTGATCACTACCCATTGAGCCTGACGATCTAGCCAGTTTTCTATCCACCTTACCGTCCATTCATCCAGCCCATACTTCTTTAACTTGCTGCCAAGAACACTGTGGGAGACAGTGTCAAAAGCTTTGCTAAAGTCAAGAAATAGCACATCCACTGCTTTCCCCTCATCCACAGAGCCAGTTATCTTGTCATAGAAGGCAATTAGGTTAGTCAGACATGACTTGCCCTTGGTGAATCCATGCTGACTGTTCCTGATCACTTTCCTCTCCTCGAAGTGCTTGAGAATTGATTCCTTGAGGACCTGATCCATGATTTTTCCAGGGACCCGCCCCCCAATGGACACACGCTCTCGTCTCAGATCTCCCACCTCATGGGAATATGCCCTGTTCTCAGACCACCCCCCCCACCCATGGGTACCCGCCCTGGTCTCTCATCCCCCACTATGGACACACATCCTGGTCTCAGATCCCCCACCATGGAGACAGACTCTGGTCTCAGGTTCGCACCCCCCCACACACCCATGGACAAATGCCCTGGTCTCAGACCCGCCCGCCCATGGGCACACGCCCTGTTCTCAGAACCCCCTCTCCCCCATGGACACATGCCCTGGTCTCAGATTCCCCCCCCATGGACACACGCCCTGGTCTCACATCTCCCCCTGATGGGGACACACCGTGACTGTCTCCGATACTCACCGAGGAGGAGGACGGTGAGAGCAGATGCCATGATGGGGGCGGTGAGGGGCCCCTCAGCGCTGCCTCCAACACCCCAGTGCCCAGCTCCACCGAGCCCCAAATGAAGAACTTGGCTGGTAGCTCCAGATACAGGAAGCCAGGGATGGCTCATCTCTTCCTGCGTCCTTCACACCCACACGTTGTCTCTAATCTACCGGCCAAATCTATTGGAGTCAAAATAAACAGCGGTCCCTGCAACGCCCAGGAAATCCTGGGGCCGTCAGCCTGGCCAAGTGTCACGTAGCTCGTAGCTTGTCCATGTCTCTGTGGGGAGTGGGGACAGGCCACCCTCAACGTACCCTGCAGCCTTGGGGAAGGTGCACTGGGCTGGGAGCCAGGAGACCCCGGGGTCTGGGCTTCAATCTTCCACTGCAGATGCCTCCCGTCCCCCATCATTACATTCTGGGTTCAAGCAGCTGGGGACCCATGTAGGTAAAATGAATACGTGATCGTGCAATTAAAGGATGGCATTGCAATGCATGTGCTCGAGGGGGGCAGAGTTAAGGGTGTTCAGGAAACCTTAACTGGCATTTCCTGGTGCTGGAGGGTTTGACTCTGCAGCCTTCCCTCTCAGGCTGCCAACCTGTCCACCTGTGACATGAGCCGTGGCACCGTGTGAGACTCGTCCTTTGAGAGATTCTCTTCCCTGCATGGCCGGATCCAAGCTCCTGGGAGCGCAGAGAGATGATGGGCTAGAGCAGTGGTTCCCAAACTGGGGTTCGTGAACCCCTGGGGGTTTGCGAAATGTTACAGGGGGTTCTCAGGAAAAAATTCCATAATGGCGGACAGAATTGTCCCAAGGAACCCCGGGCAGCACGGGGCCAGCAGCTCGGCCAGTTTTCTAGGGGGGGGGGGGGGCGAGATTCGGAGAAAAGCGAAGTGACCTTAAATTTCAGCCTGGTTTGATTTGCAGCGGAACTGACGGCAAACCTACCTCGGCCGTGGTGAAATCGGCCCCAGCTCAGTGTGAGCAGATGCGCTTTTTTCACAGGAAGTGGGGTCTAGTGGTTAGAGCAGGGGGGATGGGCGCCAGGACTCCTGGGTTCTATCCCTTGCTCTGGGAGGGGAGGGGAGTCTAGTGGTTAGAGCAGGGGAGCTGAGAGCCAGGACTCCTGGGTTTTATCGCTGGCTTTGGGAGGAGAGTGGGGTCTAGTGGTTAGAGCAGGGGGGCTGGGAGCCAGGACTCCTGGGTTCTCTCCCTGGCTCTGGGAGGGGAGTGGGATCTAGTGCAGAGGTGGGCAAACTACGGCCCACGGGCCGCATCCAGCCCATCAGACCTTTTAATCCGGCCCTCGAGCTCCCACCGGGGAGTGGGGTCGGGGGCGTGTCCCGCTCCGTGCGTGTCGTGGCTCCGCGTGGCTTCCGGAAGCAGCAGCATGTCCCCTCTCTGGCTCCTACACGTAGGGGCGGCCAGGGGGCTCCACACACTGTCCCCACCCCAAACGCCAGCACTGCAGCTCCTATTGGCCGGGAACAGTGGCCAATGGGAGTTGCGGGGCCAGTGCCTGCAGACAGGGTAGTGTACAGAGTCGCCTGGCTGTGCCGCCGCATAGGAGCCAGAGCGGGGACATGCCACTGTTTCTGGGAGCTGCTTGAGGTAAACGCCGCACGGAGCCTGCACCCCTGATCCTCTCCTGTGCCCCAACCCCCTGCCCCAGCCCTGGTCTTCCTCCCACCCTCCAAACCCCTCATTCCCAGCCCCACCCCACAGCCGGAGCCCTCACCCCCACACACACCCTAACCTCCTACCCCAGCCCCCTCCCGCACCCTGAATTCCTCATAGCTCACCCCACCCCAGAGCCCACACCCCCAGCCAGAGCCCTCACCCCCCCTGCACCCCAACCGCCAATTTCATGAGCATTCATGGCCCGCCCTACAATTTCCATACCCACATGTGGCCCTCGGGCCAAAACGTTTGCCCACCCCTGGTCTAGCGGGTTGGGGCTGGGGGGAGAGGGGGGACACAATGGTGCTGGGATTCAGGGGGACAAATTAAAAACTGATCCAAGGAAGTACCTGACCCAAGGAAGTACTTTTTCCCCACGACACGCGATTGGCCTGTGGAACTCATTGCTGCAGGATATCGCATAAAGCCAAGAACTTAGCAAATCCCAGGCTTCCAAAGCGCCCCTTTGCCAGGACACGTACGTGAATGCCGACGAGGATTCGGGCAGCTGGTTTGCTGGCACGGCTGCTGCTCAAGCTGACCAGCCTGGTTCTTTGTGCTCCCCGGCCCCCCAGGCTCGGGGGGGTTGTCTCCACCAGCCGAAGGGCCCATCTTTTCGTTCCGTGTCTGTACAGCGCCTGGCGCAGGGCAGCCCTAGCCTGGCCTGGCTCAGAGCGGATGCAAGGCAAGTATCGGCAATGAACGATAATAAGGAGCGTGGGGGCGGGGGCATGAGTATCTGGGAGACAGCGCTGCCCCCAGGGTGTGGCGCAGCAAAGGGTTAATTTAAAGGGTCCCTGTTCTGGGAGGGGAGAGACTGAACAGCTGAGGAATAATATCAGGCCACCACTAGGGGGTACTGTCCTCTCCCCATACCGCCCCCCCCCCCGGTCTGGGGCATGAAGGGTTAATTTAAAGCGACTCCCCCCCCACACCCATGGGCTGATTTAATGACTAGTTAGGAAGATCCCGGATGTCACCAGCAGGGGGCGCTGTATCCACACATGGGCTGGGGAGCGAAGGGTTAATTTAAAGGGGTCCCCTAGGGACGGGGGGGGGGAGGCTGGGCAGTTACAGGGTGTCACCACCAGGGGGCGCTGTATCCCCCTCCAATGAGCTGGGGAGCGAAGGGTTAATTTAAAGGGGTCCCCTAGGGACATGGGTGGGGTGGGGGGGGAAGCTGGGAACTTCCAGGATGTCGCCACCAGGTGGCGCTTCCCCTCCCCCATAGCCCCCCCAATCTCTCCGCCTCCATAATATCCCCCCCCCCACCGCCCGCCGCCAAATCTCCGCTCGCTCACTCGCGCTCCATCTCTCTGCCCGCCGGGCGCCCCTGCGCCCACCCCGACCCCCCCAGCCCCATGGGCGGCCCCAGGCGGTGAGCCAGGGGACCCAGGCGTCCGGGGAGAGTGTCCCCCGCACGCGCGCCCAGAGGGTGCCATGGGGACCCCCCAGGGGTACCAGGCGTCGTGGTGGGTTTACCTGCTCCACCAGGTGCCTCGCACCAATTTCCAGTTCGAGGTGGTGGAGAGCAGCTTCGCCCCCCAGGACAGGGAGTACCAGCAGGTAAGGGGGGCACCGGGGGGCGGAAAGAAGGGGGGAGACATGGCCAGAAGCAGGCAGAAAGGCAGGGAGAGATGGAGAGAAAGAAAAAGGGAGGGAGAAAAAGAGGGATGGATGGAGCAGTGTGTGTGTTGGAGGAAGGGGGGTGGATAGAAAGAGACAGGAGGGATGGAGGGATGGAGAGGAGAGATGGACGGAGCAGTGTGTGTGTTGGAGGAAGGGGATGGATAGAAAGAGACAGGAGGGATGGAGGGATGGAGAGGAGAGATGGACGGAGCAGTGTGTGTGTTGGAGGAAGGGGATGGATAGAAAGAGACAGGAGGGATGGAGGAGAGATGGACGGAGGAGTGTGTGTGTTGGAGGAAGGGGATGGATAGAAAGAGACAGGAGGGATGGAGGGATGGAGAGGAGAGATGGACGGAGCAGTGTGTGTGTTGGAGGAAGGGGATGGATAGAAAGAGACAGGAGGGATGGAGGGATGGAGAGGAGAGATGGACGGAGCAGTGTGTGTGTTGGAGGAAGGGGATGGATAGAAAGAGACAGGAGGGATGGAGGGATGGAGAGGAGAGATGGACGGAGCAGTGTGTGTGTTGGAGGAAGGGGATGGATAGAAAGAGACAGGAGGGATGGAGGGATGGAGAGGAGAGATGGACGTAGCAGTGTGTGTGTTGGAGGAAGGGGATGGACAGAAAGAGACAGGAGGGATGGAGGGATGGAGAGGAGAGATGGATGGAACAGTGTGTGTGTTGGGAAGAAAGGCGATGGATAGAAAGAGACAGGAGGGATGGAGGAGAGATGGATGGAGCAGTGTGTGTGTTGGAGGAAGGGGATGGATAGAAAGAGACAGGAGGGATGGAGGAATGGAGAGGAGAGATGGACGGAGCAGTGTGTGTGTTGGAGGAAGGGGATGGATAGAAAGAGACCGGAGGGATGGAGGGATGGAGAGGAGAGATGGACGGAGCAGTGTGTGTGTTGGAGGAAGGGGATGGATAGAAAGAGACAGGAGGGATGGAGGGATGGAGAGGAGAGATGGACGGAGCAGTGTGTGTGTTGGAGGAAGGGGATGGATAGAAAGAGACAGGAGGGATGGAGGAGAGATGGACGGAGGAGTGTGTGTGTTGGAGGAAGGGGATGGATAGAAAGAGACAGGAGGGATGGAGGGATGGAGAGGAGAGATGGACGGAGCAGTGTGTGTGTTGGAGGAAGGGGATGGATAGAAAGAGACAGGAGGGATGGAGGAGAGATGGACGGAGGAGTGTGTGTGTTGGAGGAAGGGGATGGATAGAAAGAGACAGGAGGGATGGAGGAGAGATGGATGGAGCAGTGTGTGTGTTGGAGGAAGGGGATGGATAGAAAGAGACAGGAGGGATGGAGGGATGGAGAGGAGAGATGGACGGAGCAGTGTGTGTGTTGGAGGAAGGGGATGGATAGAAAGAGACAAGAGGGATGGAGGAGAGATGGATGGAGCAGTGTGTGTGTTGGAGGAAGGGGATGGATAGAAAGAGACAGGAGGGATGGAGGGATGGTGAGGAGAGATGGATGGAGGAGTGTGTGTGTTGGAGGAAGGGGATGGATAGAAAGAGACAGGAGGGATGGCGGGATGGAGGAGAGATGGACGGAGGAGTGTGTGTGTTGGAGGAAGGGGATGGATAGAAAGAGACAGGAGGGATGGAGGGATGGAGAGGAGAGATGGACGGAGCAGTGTGTGTGTTGGAGGAAGGGGATGGATAGAAAGAGACAGGAGGGATGGAGGAGAGATGGACGGAGGAGTGTGTGTGTTGGAGGAAGGGGATGGATAGAAAGAGACAGGAGGGATGGAGGGATGGAGAGGAGAGATGGACGGAGCAGTGTGTGTGTTGGAGGAAGGGATGGATAGAAAGAGACAGGAGGGATGGAGGAGAGATGGACGGAGGAGTGTGTGTGTTGGAGGAAGGGGATGGATAGAAAGAGACAGGAGGGATGGAGGGATGGAGAGGAGAGATGGACGGAGCAGTGTGTGTGTTGGAGGAAGGGGATGGATAGAAAGAGACAGGAGGGATGGAGGGATGGAGAGGAGAGATGGATGGAGCAGTGTGTGTGTTGGAGGAAGGGGATGGATAGAAAGAGACAAGAGGGATGGAGGAGAGATGGATGGAGCAGTGTGTGTGTTGGAGGAAGGGGATGGATAGAAAGAGACAGGAGGGATGGAGGGATGGTGAGGAGAGATGGATGGAGGAGTGTGTGTGTTGGAGGAAGGGGATGGATAGAAAGAGACAGGAGGGATGGCGGGATGGAGGAGAGATGGACGGAGGAGTGTGTGTGTTGGAGGAAGGGGATGGATAGAAAGAGACAGGAGGGATGGAGGGATGGAGGAGAGATGGACGGAGAAGTGTGTGTGTTGGAGGAAGGGGATGGATAGAAAGAGACAGGAGGGATGGAGGGATGGAGAGGAGAGATGGACGGAGCAATGTGTGTGTTGGAGGAAGGGAATGGATAGAAAGATACTGGAGGGATGGAGGAGAGAGATGAATGGAGAAGTGTGTGTGTTGGAGGAAGGGAATGGATAGAAGAGACAGGAGGGATGGAGGGATGGAGAGGAGAGATGGACGTAGCAGTGTTTGCGTTGGAGGAAGGGGATGGATAGAAAGAGACAGGAGGGAAGGAGGGATGGATAGGAGATGGATGGAGCAGTGTGTGTGTTGGAAGAAGGGGAATGGATAGAAAGAGACAGGAGGGATGGAGGGGGAGAGGAGTGAGGGAGGCAGAAAGAGAGGGATGGACAGAAGGAGGAAGAAAATGAGGGAGGGAGAGGAACGGACAGACCGGAGCAATGGAGGGACCTGAAAGAGAGGAAGAGAGAGGAGGACAGAGACCGTCAGCTGGAGGGAGGAAGAGAAGAAGGGATCATGAGCCAGGGCCCGACGCAGGGACAGACGGGAGGGCAGAGGGAGGGCTGAGCCGGGCAGGGGGCACAGTACAGGCGAGCATGGGTGGAGGGGACATGTCTGCGTCCTGGGTCTGGCCAGGCAGTGGGGCCAGCAGGTGGAGGGGGGATAATTGTCCAGGGTAGGGGATTCATCTCTTGTTATGCTGGGAACCCCCACCCCCCACCCCCGTTATGTGTGCTGGGGGGAGGTTTGGGGTGTGTGTGTCGTACCCTACTTCAGATGTAACCGTGAAGGACCCCACCAACAGGGGCAGCTCCTCCCCCTACAGTGGAGTCGGGGCGGGGGACTGTCTGTCCATCTATCCCCAGAGCTATCCGTCCATTCCCATACACAGCCCTTTATCTATCTATCCCCATCCCTCTATCTCCAGTTTCATCCATCCCATCCCTCTGTCTATCTGGCCATCCATCCCCACACTCCTCTACCTCCATCCCCATCCCTCCATCCATCTATCTTTTCAAACAACTCAACCACTCAGACGGTGACGTTAGCTATATATAGAATTACATTAACATGTTGCCCCCCACCCCACTCGAAAAAACGTCCTGTGTATCTTTGAGCTGCCCCTGAACCTGCCACCTTCTCTCAAAGGGGGCTTGTGGGGAGACCGAGGAACCATCTGCACCCCGGAGCAGAAGGTCTCCGTGTTCCTAGGTGGTGCATTTTTTGACCCATGTGCCGGGCAGCACACTGTTTTGGCTTTACATATCAAAGTCGGCTCCCATCGAACTGATTCCCAGACACCTAGATTTGCAGGTAACTCAAGCCTGAGAGATTCCTGCCGGGAAGAGCCATGAGGATGGCCCAAGGCCTGGAGAACAATAGCATGGGGGCATCCCGTGAAATTAAACGGTGGTGACTTCACAAGCGATCCAAGGCAAGGCATCGTTGGCCTGTGGAACGCCTTGTCACCGGGCGGCGTAGGGGCCAGGAATGTAGCAAGTTAGGAGGGCTAGATGGGCACCGAGAATATCCAGAGTTCTCATTAACGAGGATCCAAATTCCGGCCGGCCGATTCAACCTTCCTCTGAATCATCTGGGCAAGGTGCTGGAGCCAATGTGCCCCTAAAACCCGTCTCGGGGGCTGGTCCCTGGAGGGTTTTAAGAACAAGTGGAACCAATGCCAGCCGGAGCTGATCTAAGTTGACTTGGAGATGGAGTAATGACCCCTTAAGGTCTCTTCCGGCCCCACAGTTCTAGGATTCCATGCGGGGAAATGGACCGGACGAGCTCATACGAAATAATCCGATGCACGGTGGGTGTCCTAGAAGGACGTCCCCACACCTCAGCTGAGCACAGGTCACGTTCACCCCAGCGCCGTTATCCGCAGTCGACTCACATTTGGCAGCCCCAAACAGAGACAGTGGGAAATGCCCCTGTGAAGGGGTGGGGGGGCCGCCCCACGCTGTCTGAGAAGGGACCAGTTACCCAGATAGTCCTGCAGCTGAGGGGAATTAAGTGACCTGAGCGACCCCTGACTGGGATGCTGCAGACCTTGGCCACTGGTAAATGGGCCCCCAAACTGGATCCTGGAGTGAAGGGTGGGCCCGGGCTCCCCTACTGGCCGCCGGTAAGGGGCACAGGCTGGGCTGTGGGATGGTTTGACGTTGATACCCCAGGAGGGGGAAAGCGCGTTGTGAGCACGGAGGGCCAAGCCATGACGAGGGAGCACCCCGAGAGAGAGGCTGTGGTGTGCACGACCAAGCGATGGAAGGGGGCCTCAGACCTGGAAGGAACTAATTCCCAGAGCAGCCAGGAGGGGGCGCCCTAAGAGCGAGCGAGCCCCCGTGACAGCCCTGGCAATGGCAGGGGATGAATTGGGTGAGTTGAGCCCAGGTGATCCCAGAAGGCCATCCACCCCTCAAGGCGGCGGAGGAAGCTGGGGGATGATGCCCCCAAATCTGGTGATCGGTCAGACCCTGAGCATAGGAGCAAGATGCCGCCAGCCGGGCTGCTGGACCAAGTCCTCACACAGGGAGCCATCCCGGAATAGCGACGGCACATCCAACCTGATTCTGGAATAGCATCTCCATGTAGCCAAGCAAAGAGACTTGAGCTCACTTGATTGGCCCCAGCCCAAAAGGGTGACTTTTCCACGGTCTAGAAATCCAGAAGGACGCAGGACTGGAAGGTCACAGAGTGCAGTCCCCTGCTATAGCTCCATTTTCAAACCACTTAGGCTGACCCAGATGGTTAGAAACTTTCTTCGAATTTCCAGCCTCAGTTTATCCATGCCCATTTGTTCCTGAGCCAGGCACTGTTCTTCAGTTTCAACACACCTTCTCCCTGCCTGCAGTTTGCCCCCCCTGAAAGCAGTCGGATCCCCTCCCAGCCTCCATTTTAAGCTAAACATGCCAAACTCTTGGAGTTTCTTCTCATAAAATCGACTGTCCGGCCTCCAGATCATCCCAGCAACAGGTCCAGTTTGGGTTCCTCGTTCTTGCCCGTGAGAGGTCAGAATTGGACAGGGCATCCCAGAAAAGCTAGAGAAATATCTACGGTCCAAACTTTTACCAGGGAGGATAATGAACCATTGCAAGAGCTCCTCTAGGGATGAGGTAGAGTCTCCATTCCTTGGAGTCTGATCTGCTGGATCTTTTCTTCCGTCACGTTAGCGTAAGCGAATTAACTCAACTGAGTCGAAACGCCTTCTCAGCGCTCCTTAAGGCCCATCTTCAAAGACTTGTCTACACACAGTCATGGTCCCACTATAACTCTCCTGGTCTGGCTAAAGTCAACCTATCCCTTGGAGGGGCTGCAGGAATACGGGTTGCTTATATTGCTATCCCTGGCTGGGGAAGGGAATAAACGATACAGGTATCAAGCAGCATAAAATAATGGAGAGTCCCAAGCTGGGACTAAAGAGACCTTGTTCTGCTGGGGGACTGTGGTCAGGTCACTGCCTCAGTTAACGGGGATAATTACAATGACCTCCTTTGTCAGGTGCTTTGAGATCTACCAATGGGCTATTAAACCTCAGACTTCAGGCTTAAACCAAGATCTTCGCTACAAGATTAGGATGAAAACTACGTCCGTGTAGGTTCTTTCACATCGGCAACCAGGAAGTTCTGAGACCTCCCTCTGGTAGGGAAAGACCTAGTCGGTTTGGTTCTGGTACTGACGGTGTACCCCAGATCTATAGCAAACAGCATTCCAGTGGGTACAAAATCGCCCGTAGACGTGGCCTCTCTAAAAGTCTGCGTTGGCTGCTTTGAGAGTCAAACCATTCAAGGTATTGCCCAACTCAATGCCTTTATATCGAATTAAGGGCGTCCGTGGACAGACTCAAATGGAAGTAACAAAGGGTGAATTCAAAAACTAAAATGAGCTGATGAAAAAGATCAAGAGGTAACTGGATTGCGATGTAGAAGTATCTTCCCGGGGAGGACATATCAGCTAATCTTTGACCTGGTGGTGGAAGGCAGAAGACCCAACGGCTGGAAGCCAGACACCTTCAAACTGGGAAGAAGGCACCAGTTTTGAACAGCGAGGGGGATTAACAACTGAGTCGAAACGCCTCATTGGAGCAAGCTACCAAGGGAAGTGGCGGAGTCTATCTCTTTATGGCCAATTGACCTCCCCCCAACCCCCACAACTCGGGGTCTGGCCCCATTGCCTCCGATGGAGCGATGGCCGATTGACACCCCTCCTCTCCTTGACAGAGCAAGGGCCGATTGACACCAGCGGGGGATCTATCTCTGGGCAGATTAAGGCCAAATCTGGCCTCCACCCCCAATCCTGTCCTGGGGATTACGAGATACAAATATCAGAAGTGCTTCTTCTTTTTCTTTTTTTTTTTAACAACATGCAAATTAGCTGGGAATTAATGTGTGTCAGGAGTCGCCTGCGTAACAGGCGGGAGGCAGCTTGTTTATGATCTTTAATCCTGTCTATCCATCCCTCCTTCCCCCCACACCCCTCCATGCATCCATCCACTCCCCTGCATCTATCCCTCCCTCCCCATACACCCCTCCATCCATTCCTCCCCCCACACCCTCCATCCCTCCTTCTCCCCACACCCCTCCATGCATCCATCCACTCCCCTGCATCTATCCCTCCCTCCCCATACACCCCTCCATCCATTCCCTCCCCCACACCCTCCATCCGTCCCTCCCCACATACCCCTCCATCCACTTCCCTGCATCTATCCCTCCCTCCCCATACACCCCTCCATCCATTCCTCCCCCCACACCCTCCATCCCTCCTTCCCCCCACACCCCTCCATGCATCCATCCACTCCCCTGCATCGATCCCTCCCTCCCATACACCCCTCCATCCATTCCTCCCCCCACACCCTCCATCCGTCCCTCCCCACATACCCCTCCATCCACTCCCCTGCATCTATCCCTCCCTCCCCATACACCCCTCCATCCATTCCTCCCCCCCACACCCTCCATCCCTCCTTCTCCCCACACCCCTCCATGCATCCATCCACTCCCTGCATCTATCCCTCCCTCCCCCCTCACCCCTCCATGCATCCATCCACTCCCCTGCATCTATCCCTCCCTCCCCATACACCCCTCCATCCATTCCTCCCCCCCACACCCTCCATCCCTCCTTCCCCCCACACCCCTCCATGCATCCATCCACTCCCCTGCATCTATCCCTCCCTCCCCATACACCCCTCCATCCATTCCTCCCCCCCACACCCTCCATCCCTCCTTCTCCCCACACCCCTCCATGCATCCATCCACTCCCCTGCATCTATCCCTCCCTCCCCATACACCCCTCCATCCATTCCTCCCCCCCACACCCTCCATCCCTCCTTCCCCCCACACCCCTCCATGCATCCATCCACTCCCCTGCATCTATCCCTCCCTCCCCATACACCCCTCCATCCATTCCTCCCCCCACACCCTCCATCCGTCCCTCCCCACATACCCCTCCATCCACTTCCCTGCATCTATCCCTCCCTCCCCACACGCCCCTCCATCCATCCCTCCCTCCTTCCCTCCCCACACACCCTCCATCCATCCATCATCCATCCACTCCCCTCCATCAATCCATCCCTCTCTCCCCCCACACTCCTCCATTCATTCCTCCCTTTACACCCCTCCATCCCTCTCTCCCCACACACCCCTCCATCCTTCCCTCCCTCCCTTCTTCCCTCCCCCACACCCTCCCTCCATCCATCATCCATCCACTCCCCTCCATCCATCCCTCCCTGCCCACACACCCCTCCCTCCTCCCCCCCACACTCCTCCATCCATTCCTCCCCCTACACCTCTCCATCCCTCCCTCCCCCCGCACCCTTCCATCCATCCATCCACTCCCCTGCGTCTATCACTCCCCAAACACCCCTCAATCCATCCCTCCTCCCACACCCCTCCCCTTGCTTTTAATTAATATTTCTTCCCCTCTTCCCCACCCCTGCTGAGTGAATAGCTGCTGAGGAGCCCATTCACTGCCCTTCCCCTCTCTAGGGACCGGCGGGGGGTGGGGTCCTTCCCCTCTCTAGGCTGGCTGAGCCCAGGAGTCTGATCTGGGTGTGGGTTCGAGGATCTGGGAGATCCAGGGGATACCTGGCTGGCTGAGCCTGGAGGGATTGGGGGGATGGGGGGATACTGGGCTGGCTGGGCCCAGGGGGGTTGGGGGGATACCGAAGTGGCTGGACCCAGGGGAATCGGGGGGATACCGAGGTGGCTGGGCCCGGGGGATCGGGGGGATACCGGGCTGGCTGGGCCCAGGGGGGTCGGGGAGATACCGAGGTGGCTGGACCCAGGGGAATCGGGGGGATACTGGGCTGGCTGGGCCCAGGGGGGTCGGGGAGATACCGAGGTGGCTGGACCCAGGGGAATCGGGGGGATACTGGGCTGGCTGGGCCCAGGGGGGTTGGGGGGATACTGAGGTGGCTGGACCCAGGGGAATCAGGGGGATACCGGGCTGACTGGGCCCAGGGGGGTTGGGGGGGATACCGAGGTGGCTGGACCCAGGGGAATTGCGGGGATACCAGGCTGGCTGGGCCCAGGGGGTCGGGGGATCCGTCCAGCCCAGAGGCGCGCCGGGAACGGGGACCGGCAGGGCCCGTCCCCTGCAGCATGTTCCTGTTTCATGGAGTGCGGCTTCGTTTCCAATGAGATCCGTTCGCTTTAGCGTAATTACACCAGTGGGGTGGGCTGGGGGTCGCTCGAGGACCCCGAGCAGCCTGGCTCCCTGCGGGGGGCGGCGGGGGGGAGCCGGGGCGGGAGCCAGATTTCCTAGTGATTCCCTTGGCAGGCAGAACCAGGAGCCGAGCTCTGGATTCGCTGCTATGTAGGTCACCGGGGGCCCCCCGCGCGGCTGAGCCAACGCCTCGGCCTCCGAGACAGGCAGGGGGCAGCCGCTCTACCATCCGCGCCCCCCCCCATGCGCCCCTCCCTCAGTCCCTACGCACCCCTTCCTCCCCCTCACAGCCCCCATCCCTCCCTGTCCCTCCATCCCCACGCACCCCTTCCTCCCCACACACTGCCCCCATCCCTCCCTGTCCCTCCATCCCACGCACCCCTTCCTCCCCACACACTGCCCCCATCCCTCCCTGTCCCTCCATCCCACGCACCCCTTCCTCCCCACACACTGCCCCCATCCCTCCCTGTCCCTCCATCCCCACGCACCCCTTCCTCCCCACACACTGCCCCCATCCCTCTCTCCCTCCCTCCCATCACCCCCCCCCATCCCCATCTCTCTATCCCTGGCCATCCGTCCCCCCCACGCGCCCCTCCCTCAGTCCCCATGCACCCCTCCCTCCACACACACTGCCCCCATCCCTCCCTCCCTCCGTCCCAACATACCCCCATCCCCATCCCTCTATCCCCACTCATCCGTCCTCCCCACGTGCCCCTCCATCCCACTGCACCCCTCCGTTCCCACGCACAGCCCCCTATCCCTCCCCACGCGCCCCTCCCTCCATCCCCACACACAGCTCCCATCCCTCCCTGTCCCTCCCCACACCCCCCCGTCCCCATCCCTCTATCCCTGCCCATCCGTCCCCCCCACATGCCCCTCCATCCCCATGCACCCCTCCCACTGTCCCCATGCGCCCCTCATTCCCTCCCTCCATCCCCCCCCCCACAGACCCCGTCCCTCCCCATCTCCCCTCACCCCTCCCTCCATCCCCACACACAGCCCCATGGGCCCCTGCCTGCCCCCCAACCCCGCTGTTGGCTGGGAACGGGCCACAGGACCCCGCCTGCCCCCGCCACCTGCCAGGCCAAAGTAAATGACACTGGATTGTCTCTGCATCCCCATACCCGCTCCTCTGTCTGTCTGTCCGTCCATCACACACACACACACATACACACACCCCCTACAATACCCTCCGTGTCTGTCCATCCCCACACACCCTCGCCGGACCGATGGACACTAACGGGGTATGTGGGGAGGGGTGGGGATGGGGATGGGGATGGATGGGTGGATGGAGGGTGCATGGGGAGGGACAGACAGACAGACGAGCTGTATTTCTCTGGCAAGCCCTGGCCGCTCTCCAGCAGAAGCAGGCTGGGAAATGTCTCTCGGTGCCGCCCCCCCCCCCCCCAGCGCCCCCACCCACCCCGCCCCCGCACGCTGCCAGCTGCTGTGGGGTGGGGGCCTGGCCCACGCACTTTCCGTGGGGGCGGTTTCACTGTCTAAGCCTGGAGCAAACTGAGAGCAGCTGTAATCTGCTGGGCCGGGCATGTTTGCTGGGCAGGGGGAGATTGGGGCTGGCTGGGAGAATAGCCACAGGGCCGGGCACCCTGGACACGCCCCGATCTGCCCCCTTAGGGTCCTAGGGGGCAGGGATCGCCACTGGGCTGGGCACCTCCACCTAGAAATATAGGAGAGAACCCAGGAGTCCTGGCTCCCAGCCCCCCCTTCTCTAACCTCTAGACCCACTCCCCTCCCAGAGCCGGGGAGAGAACCCAGGAGTCCTGGCTCCCAGCCTCCCCTGCTCTAACCACTAGACCCCACTCCCCTCCCAGAGCCGGGGAGAGAACCCAGGAGTCCTGGCTCCCAGCCTCCCCTGCTCTAACCACTAGACCCCACTCCCCTCCCAGAGCCGGGGAGAGAACCCAGGAGTCCTGGCTCCCAGCCCTCCCTGCTCTAACCACTAGACCCCACTACCCTCCCAAGCCAGGGGGGGCCTGTCCGTCGGCTGACCTGCGTCTGTCCATCCGTCCCCCCAGGCCCTGCTGCTCCTGGCCAGCGTGGCCGGGCTCTGCCTGGCGATCAGCCTGGTTCTGATCTGCGTCTACCTGATTCGGTTCTGCTGCTGCGACCCGGAGGACGAGGACGGGCCCAAGCCGCGGCGGGTTTGCTGCGTCACCTGGAGCTGCGTGGCCGCCATCGTCGTCTGCTGGTGGGGACCCGGGGAAGGGGCGGGGGGAGGGGGACGGATGGGGCTGAGGGGTCAGAGCCCCCCATCCTGTGTGAGAAGGGGAGAGGGCTGGGGAATGTAGGCTGAGGCCCCAACAAACTTGCTTCATGGATGGTTCCGGCATGGGATGGGAGCCAGCGCCCCCGAGAGGGGAAAGGCCCCATTTCCTGCCCCCCTGAGCCAGCCGGTCCCTGCCCTGGGGCCGGATGGGAGCCAGCGCCCCCTAGAGAGGACAGGCCCCGGGCCCCATTACCCTCCCCCCTGAGCCAGCCAGTCCCCGCCCTGGGGCCGATTGGGGGCCGGCGCCCCCTAGAGGGGAAAAGGCTCCGCGCCCCATTCCCCGCCCCCTTTGCTAAGGAGGCTGTGGGGGTTGGTATCTGTCCTCCCCCGTCGCTCCCCCGCATTTCTTCCCCCTCCTCCTCCTCCCCCCTCCTCCTGATTCTCTCTGCCTCTCCCCCTGCCCCAGCAGCCTCCCTGGGCCCATCAGACTACCCATTGTCCTGGCTTTGTCTGGCACTGGCTGTCGGTGCCCCCCCACACCCCGCCCGCCCCCCAGCTACCATAAAGAGCTGCTTGTTTCCCAGCGCTATAGGAAGCCGGGTCCCTTTTCTCCCCCTGGCCCCGGCCCCCTCCTGGGTCCCCCGGCTCCTTTGTCTCTTTGTTCTGCCATGGCCGTCCCGTCCCCCCCCACCCCCTCCGTGGTCCTCCCAGCTCCCCCACATCCTTGCCAACCCCCCCCCTTCTCCCTTCACTGCCACACAGGGGGGAAAACAAAAGTTCCCAGCCCCGGGCGCCAAGGCAGAAAGCCAAGTTCATGGGACAAAAACACAGTCAGCCCCCCTCCCGCACCAGAGCTAGGGATGGAACCCAGGAGTCCTGGCTCCCAGCCCCCTCCCGCTCTAACCACTAGACCCCACTCCCCTCCCAGAGCCAGGGAGAGAACCCAGGCGCCCTGGCTCCCAGCTCCCCCTGCTCTAACCACTAGACCCCACTCCCCTCTCACTGTGGTGAATTTCACCAGACTCTCTGTTCTCCGGGCTGGGTTACTGGGTCGCTTCCCACCCTCTCCCCTCGCTGGGGGTTGCTGGCAGCCCCCTTGGGAACGAGCCAGGCTGGGGGGAGAAGGGCCCCATTGAGAGCCCAGCCCAGGGCCATTCAGAGAGCGGACAATGGGCCCCTCTGTGTGCCAGGGGCTAGATTGGGGGCTGGGGGGGAGCCCAACTCCCCTGGGCGCAGACCCAGATTGGCTTCTGAGCAGCTGGGCCGCAGACAGGGAGGGACCCAACCCCAGAGTGCCTGGCCCCGTTGCTACACAGCGGGGAGTGGGGTCTAGTGGTTAGAGGTGGGGGCTGGGAGCCAGGACGCCTGGGTTCCCTCCCTGCCCCCCTCCCACCCAGCTTGGCTCGGTGATGGGGAAAGAAACTGGCAAAAAAAAAAAACCTCGATTCCCCCCCTCCCATTTCTGCCCTGCAAGGAAGGGGCCTCATTAGCGTGACAATGGGGCTGCCTCCCCCACGGGGCGGGGCGGGGGGGGGAGGGGGCGGTTGCCATGGCAGCAGTATTTTGGGAGCCAGCCGGCCTGTCACAGACAGATGGAATGGCGGGGGGGGGGGGGGGGGGCAGAGGAGTCTGGGGAATGGGGGCATGGGATGGAGGAAGGGAGGTTCGAGGGGGATGAGGGGAAGGAGATGGAGGGGTCTGGGGGTGAGGGGGATGAGGGGAAGGAGATGGAGGGGTCTGGGGGTGAGGGGGATGAGGGGAAGGAGATGGAGGGGTCTGGGGGTGAGGGGGATGAGGGGAAGGAGATAGAGGGGTCTGGGGGTGAGGGGGATAAGGGGAAGGAGATGGAGGGGTCTGGGGGTGAGGAGGATGAAGGGAAGGAGATGGAGGGGTCTGGGGGGTGAGGGGGATGGAGGGAAGGAGATGGAGGGGTCTGGGGGTGAGGGGAAGGAGATGGAGGGGTCTGGGGGTGAGGAGGATGAGGGGAAGGAGATGGAGGGGTCTGGGGTGAGGGGGATGAGGGAAAGGAGATGGAGGGGTCTGGGGATGAGGGGGGATGAGGGGAAGGAGATGGAGGGGTCTGGGGATGAGGGGAAGGAGATGGAGGGGTCTGGGGGTGAGGAGGATGAGGGGAAGGAGATGGAGGGGTCTGGGGGGTGAGGGGGATGAGGGAAAGGAGATGGAGGGGTCTGGGGGTGAGGGGATGAGGGGAAGGAGATGGAGGGGTCTGGGGATGAGGGGAAGGAGATGGAGGGATCTGGGGGTGAGGAGGATGAGGGGAAGGAGATGGAGGGGTCTGGGGGGTGAGGGGGATGAGGGAAAGGAGATGGAGGGGTCTGGGGGGTGAGGGGATGAGGGGAAGGAGATGGAG